>JABFQD010000072.1:0-42739 GCA_022817045.1 Psix sp. ZL-2020
TAAAAAAAAAACAGAAAATTCGATCAGTTCAAAATTGATATTTTAATTTCACGTATTTAAATTTGCTCACATTTAAAATCTTGAAAATTTAAAGCTGCGATGAAATATAGAATTGTACACTCATTTTAATATATAATGAAAGAAAAATCGATCTGACAGTTTTTAGATTTTTAGTTTTAGATTTGACAATCAAGCAGGAAAGAAAATACTCGAGCGTCGATAGGTTTTTCTTGCAGATGACTTCCGTTTGGACAAGTGATGGCAGCTTTTCGTGGCCAACTATCCATGCTGAGCCATTTTCGATATCGCGAGACTATAGCCCGTGGCTTGAGGAAAGCCGACTCAATATACGTGCTGAAGTACGTGCACGTGGGACGGAATACATCGATGCGTTTGTGAGCCTCGGTGTGTCGGACGGAGCATATTGAAACGTAGCAATTTGCTCGCTGGCTCACCAAGTTTGCAAGACCAAGGCTTTTGTCTCGCGATCTCGCGCTTCGAATTCGTAATTTATTATTCTTGATAACATGGATCGAGCAGAGAAAGATTACGCGTCGTTTTATCTGTCTTTCGAATGGAGATATACGAGTTTATAAAACGTTTCCGATAGGATGCGCAACTTTTGCGATGATTATTCGATGAAGACGTCGGTAATGGAATACTTATTTCCCGACGTACGCTCGTTCAAAATTCATTTTTCACTCTTGACACTCTGTTTCGCGCTCTCATATTTACTCCAAAAACTTATGAAACATAAGTATTTGAGTTTAAGACTGAGATCCTTCACTAGAAATGACAGTATCCAAACTTTGAATGCCTCGTGATTTGATACGATGAATTTGCCACTTTATCGAAAACGTACAAGAATTTTGATTCGCCGAGTAAAACGTGGAAATGTTTAAGTGGTTACTCGTGGAAAAGCTAAAATGGAGTCGAAACAAGTGGGATAATTCGGCCAACTCTTTTATCAGTAGATTCAATTTCGCGCTGTGAATGCCGCGAAATCAGTCGGCCGGAAAGAATGGAATAAAATAATAGAGATTGGGAATTTGCCGACGTGACTAGAAGTCGCTTGGCGAGTTCCGTCGGACCAAATTGTAGGCTAGCTACTTGAGATTTCGCCGCGCGTATGACCGCCCCTTAACCTTTGCCTCGTTCGCATTTTTTAACGTCGAGCTCCGTCCCTCTTGTACATTCCGACGTCGCTCGGATACAAATCGAATTGGACACCCGGGCACATTTTGACTTTCCATCGATGGCCACGACGTTGAGTCCTCGAACTCGGAGCGTGGGCAAAGTCTGACGTCAGCAGTTTGCGAATACTCGAAACCCTCGTTGCGAGCGCACGAGCGTGTGCCACTCAAGCACAGTCGTTGTCGTTTTGTTTTGCCGCAACAGAGAAGCCAGAACGTGTCAGTTGGAAAGCGTCGCAGTCGTTAATTCTGTTGCCGCGTGACTGCGTCTCTTTACTTCCTTTCTTATATAAATGACATTTTTGGATAATCTATGTTATTTTGCGGCGAGGCAAAAAAGGAGCGGCAAACAAAAAGCTGTAATCTCAGAGGAGCTAAAATGATTCTGCAAATTTGTCAGATGGATGCAGATATTGTTTTCATTTGAGTCGCTCATTTGTGACGAGACATCTAGCTTAAGGCGTAGCTTTTAATGGGCCGAAGCTGAACATAAACATCGATTACTCGGCGAAACAAAACGTCAACACGGGCGAGAGATACTTCCATTGAAAGATGAGTTAGCTAAAGCCGACTGCGAGTGCCAAGAACGAACAACAAACCAGCCGAAGCCCACTGGCGTCGTAACTTTTGCTTCGCTTTATATACGCCAGCGTGAACATCATACGCAGGAATAAAAGCGGTAATTAATTATGCAATTACTCCGGGTTCTCTCGAGATAAAAAACGTATTTTTCGCCTCGATACCGACAGCTCCCGAATCGCTCTTTATCGGCGCGTTCATCGTCGTCGTTTCTCTCGGCTGCCCGGGCTCGCCAAGACCAACTGCTATCTGGGCTGCGCGTTCTTCTTTTTGCCGCGCCTGTTTTCCCAGTCGGCCTTGATTTAAAGCTCATTCCCGAGGGCAACGCAGCGATCTCTCCCTCGGCTTTCGGAAATCGGCTTTGCCTCAAGAAAAGGCCTGAATAAAGCACAAAAACAGCGACCGATGACACCGCTCAATTAGCGACATATCGTTGTCCGGAGGGTTCTCATCTGCGTCTTCGTCACGTTGTTTCGTCCCCTGGTAATAAAATTATTCTCTGCTGGCTATGCAATAACCACCTTGATATGATATGCCGAGTGGAGCGACGCACTTTGGGGAGCCTGCGTGACTGCCGTTTAATTAACCCATCGATCCGCACTGATTCGACAATTCCGCGAATATTCATCAACCGCTTGTTTTCATTAAAGAACAATGACGAGTCGGCTTCTTCGGTGCACCGTCGCTGCTGCTGAGTTTCAACGAGCAATTCAATTGCATCCGATTCAGCGAGTCAAAGCGAGGGGAATCCCCACGAATCGATTCACAAAAGACAAGCTGAATACCGCGTGCATACCAATCGGCATCGAATTCCGAGACTTGGAGGTCAGCCACGCGGCGCGGAACCTCAGAGCTAGATATTATATCCGGCTGATCCTGAACCATTCCGGATCGAGACAAGGGAATGATGTAAGAAGCCCGGCCAGAGGGGCGTCTCGAGTTGGCTTTACGGGGATAGAAAGTAAATGCCCCATGAATGAACGATGAGCCCTGCAGCCGATCTCGTCCATCGGATTTCAGCCAAAGAGTATCTCGCATTTTCCACTTTTTCCTTCTCCTTAACGATGAGACGCGCCATTCTTCTATGCCATCGCATCTATTATTATCCTCCTTTGGGCGTACCGGATGAAATGTCTGTATTACTTCTTTATGTTTGCAGTATGCAAATCGCACAATCCTATAACACGCGCGCATTTCTCCGTATTGTATTTACGCCGCATGAAAGCTCACTTTTTTCATCGACTTATTGGTTGCGAAAAATCGTTCAGATAACATTTTGATATGTTATTTTAGCGAGACACTACAACCACCTCAGCAACGATGGCTCGCTCTAATCCGTTTTCGTATATAATCGGTTCGCCAATTCTTCCAATGATTGTGCTTTGATTTCATTAGCCGCAAATGATTCAGATGGATTGCCGCGCAGACGAAAATTCGAGATTTACGTGAACGAACTGTGGGATGACCCATGGTTTATTCAGGCTAGGCAGGAGCTTAAAATAATTAGCTCGCTTTTTCTACCGACTGATTAGCCGACCGGAAGCGAGAACAAGATTGCGAGAGCAGAAATTCGACGGACGGGCAAAAATGCCCGGGAAAAGCGAGCAATCCGGTCGCGTAGACGCCAGAGCCGAGGTCCCGCGGGAACCCCAGGACTCGGTTCCGTCGAAATTACGTGCAAGGGATCGAAGATTCCGGACCGATGGGAAACCTTAGCTGCCGCGAGGTAATTAAGGCTATCTGTACGTGGCCTGGGTTCGTGTTATTTGTTGCTGTAACCGTCGGAACGTCGGCGAGATGAGCGACTGATGATAATACACTGCACTTCGACATTATCAGTCTTGAATTAAGGTCATGAAATTCTGATACCGCAGTTACGCTGAATCGCCCTCCACCTCTTAACACTGATAATGCCTTCCGCCGCAGAAAATCGTTTTTCCGCGCATTTTTATCTGCTCCGGATTTCTGGTAATTGCTTATCGCCAGTGATTACGTCGAGCTGAAAAACGAATTTATTTAAAGTGTAAAAAAGTTTCGTATTTCTTACGATTTCGAGGGAGATATTCGCAGAGTCAAAAATAAAATCATCCGAATACAAATAGAACTTAACATTGGATCTAGTCGAATAATTCCCAACTCCAAATTGAAACTAGATTTCAGCTTTTTCTTTCATAAATTAAGATCCAAATAAAATGATTCTAGTAAAAACTAAATCTCAATTTATATATATATATATATTGCAAAATAATAACAATTTATCGTCTCGTTGACTATATCAATTATACCTCTGTTTGTTGGCAATACAAGGCATATTTAAAAAAGTAGTTAAGACACGGAATATGAAAAATTAGCGTGATATCATTAAGCTTTCCCACAGATAGAAACATCTCATAACGACAGTGGAGGCATTGTCAGTTAACGAGTCTAGGTTAACGATCGTTTGGCTTCTACTGAGATCACTTTATTTCTCAGTGGCAGAGCATTAAAGACGCGGTGAATGAAATTTCATATCGGTTTGTTCCCACTCGTTTGGCAATTCAGCATATAACTTTTATTACGCGATGCAGTTTGCGCAGCTCATAAAGAAAAGTTAAAGCGTAGCCCGTGTGAGTAGGTAAACGCTTATTCTGCCGACAGATTGCATCAACTGACCGACGAAGCTCAAGTTCGAGTCATCCAACAGCGATGATCGCAGTAGTAGAAGCACATACACGATGAACTTTGGCTAAAAGTTCTATCCGTGTGACAAGAATGGCAGAAGAAGTGATTTTATTTTGTACTTTACAGTGTATAAAACATTAAATCCTGACAGCGGTCAGAAATAACAGCCGGAACGTAAGAGAGTGGTCGTTGCACAGTCGCTAAATCGATTGGTGCAAACAATAGTAAGAGCTCTGATAGAAGCATGTGCAGTCGAAAGTACTCCCGGAAGGGTCATTCAATGACCGCGAGCACTTATGGTTATACGGTTATTGCTCCTTGTTGTCCTTGCGAATTCAACGTCAAAGTGACTTAAGGACCTCGGCACAATTTGAATCTGCCTGACAGTCTGATCATTGGTCTCCGAGACCTCCTTCTAGACTCGTAATCAGATCCCCTGGGGATCATTATTTTCATTTCAGCCGTCAGGCTGGAACTACAATTTGTTGTTTCATTATCGCAGCTGTTTACGAAATGTCGGAAGTGAGATCGCGGCGGGAGAAGAAAAAAAAGAAAACTGCGGAAGAACAAAAGTTGTCAGCGTCGTTCTCGGATGCGCGACGCAGTTCCAAATGGAAAACAAAGTTGCGAGTTGGTCGCGCCATTTCGTTGCCGCCCGGTGGTACTTTATCGTATTTTCGTGACGCGAAGTGAGAGCTAAAGTGCGATCCGACGGGAAAAGAGCGTAAAAAATGGAGGGAAAAAGAACGAGGGAAGAATTTGCGGCGGCTTCGAGTCGATGGGTCAGAAGTGGCGGTGAAATTCTTTTGCCGATGCATTAACCGCACTCGCGGCGAACAAGAAGCGGCTTCGACGGCAAGGCAAAACTTTGAATCAGATTTTAATTAAACGCGAAATCGTGAAATGATTCCTCGACGACGCCAGAATTGCACGTACGAGCGCAACTCCAATAGACCGAACCGAAGTTTCGCATAGCACCAGATTTATCGTTTATACGCGCCGGCAAAGAATGAAAAAAAGAATAAGGATGACAACAGAAGGATGGAAGAATAATGAAACGGAACGAGGAAACGGAGAACAGGTGCTCCGTGTGAAATTAGTTTGGAATCTCCGACTTGACCCGACGTCGAACTTTGTTTCTCGGCGTCGATCGGCCCGAGCTATTTCGCCCTGCCATTCAGCGGCGCTAATGGCGCGAGTTCACAACCGGCATGATGAATGGTATAATGGCCCGCGGCGCCTTTAATTGCTTTGTTTCTTTCAAACTTGGTCTTATGTCGCGATTAAAACTCGATTAACAAACAAAAGCCAACTCAATGCCTTTTAATGAAAGCTTCATAACTCAACAATTACTTTTTAAATCACTCACAAGTATCAGTCATATATCCAACAAAATGACACAAACTGTCACACTGTTGTTACAATAATATAACAGCTTCTGTTTTATCTCCTCATAAACATGCATAATTTATAGAATACAACTAAACTGCTTCCGGAAATGTATAAATTTTCATAATACCGAGCTATTATTTCAAGCGATTTTGTTTAGAATAATTTCGTACGCTGGAATATAAATTTGTCTTTTAACATTGAGACACACGGTTATTTATTCGTCACACGTAAATCAGCGCTTTTTTCAACAAAAACACGACTCTAAGAATTTATTTAAATTCAAGATTAAAGACGAAGGAGAAGGTACAAATATAATGGCAAAAAGAAAAAAAACTGGCGAAGCTATTAGCGTTGCATTTATGCACGTTAGCCAAAGTGATCGAAGCGTCTGCATCGCCGAGGGTATATTGATGAATATAATAAGCCTGCTGGGTGCCGATGGCGTCAATACTTTCTTGTACTTGTAATCGACTGCCTGCAAGTAACGGGTTGTAAGTACTAAAGAAGAAAAGACGCAACAATGTCGAACAAGTTTTGTCGCAGAGTGGAGCAAAGTTAGAAAATATTTATTTTGTTAACAAGAAAACACGGCAAAAGTTGTTTCAAAATACATGACAATTGAAAGCGAATTTTTCCATTTAGACGTAAGATCACGTTTACTGTAAGGATGACGGAAAGTATGCAAAAATTGCAGACAGACTCGGAATGGCAAGTATAATGAGGTGACGATGTTACGTTGCAACGATAGCCCGGCTTGAGGAGGAAACGAGATCGCGGTTTTGAGTTGCAAAACCCAGTGCGCGAAAGCATTGCGAAGTATAAAGTGGCGCGGATGATAGCAGCTTACCGCCCTTTACCAAACCCGTCTCGTATTACTAATTTATTATTAGACGTCATGAGCTTAGCTCGCGTTATGGCAGGATTTTACTGCTTCCCTTGGCCAACTCGTGCGGTTGTGGCCAACCGAAATAACCGCGCCCCTTATTAATTTAAATCTCCCCCCTGTCGATTGCAGCATCTCGCTTTCACCAACGCGACTTACTTTTTCATGCGATTTCCCATTTTTCAAACAAACCAAGTTCTGATCCTTGCAAGTACCTTTTTGTTCTTGATTCAATTTTACTCGTATTTCTTTATGTATTTTTTTTTGTACAAATGAAGTGTCATTAAAACTCGTTTATTTCTCGGTTACAGAACGAAACTAAATCAAACAAAAACCATTAAATGGATTCAGTTTTATGCTCGCAGCTTAAATAGTATGAATAACCGACTTACGCTCTAACCAGGACACAATTTCCCTTAACAACTTTGACGACCGAAAAAAAACGCCCTCAAGTAAAATACAAACGGAACACTAGCCAAGATATAATTAAAGTATCATTCCTTTCACAATAATACTTGAATAAATCAAGTCTATAGAGTTGAAAGATCGTAGATACGCGACGGGAATTTATATCTTGCTTAATTTAACTTTACATTTCCGAAGAGTACAATTCATGATGTTCAAAGATTTACAACTTTCGTACATGCCGCGTAATCACGTGGCGCTCAAATCGCGCGCACTAACACCACCGTACTCATCTGTGTGTTTTTTCTGTTTCAGGTAAGAATGGCAACTTGGCACGGTCGCTTTTAATCTCCCAAACTGGTAACTCGTTCTTCTATTTCTCACGACCTGATTATACAAATTCAGAGATTCGATTTGCATGTCGCTGAATTGCTCGTAATCCGCGGCCAGAATTACTCCAGCAGCGACAGCCCGATTAACTCTCTTGTTTTTAAAACGTTCAACCAAACGGAACGCCGGAGTATTCTTTAGCACGCGTTTATTCGGCGCGCCGGGTTAAAAGCTCGTCGCGAGATTAGAACGAAGAAAGCGATTTGTTAATTAAAGCCGCGCTCGTAATTAATCAAACCCTGGCGCAGCTTTGCATCCGTCGGTGATTAATGAAACTTTTAAACTGCATTCCCGCTTCTTAATAACTTTTATTGCGCGCGCCATAACTCATGCGATCTGTCGAATAACCGGGACAGGAGTTCATCACGCGAGCAAGACGGCGCTTATTAAAACTTGAAACAAATGGCACGAATTTTTCCACCGGATCGATCCCCTAATCGTCGCTTTGTCAATCCAAATCTAACCGGCATCGCCGATTTCGGCCGAAAGTGTTTTGAGCTCGCCGGCGGCCGACGTGCCATGAGTAATTATAGTTTCGCGGCAACTGGGCCAACGAAAGCCTCTTTAATTAGCGCGATAAATCATTTTGGCAAAAAGTCAGCTTGCCAAACGATTCGCCAGTTTTGCAAAATCAGCGTCGATCCTCGGGACAAGCTAGAATATCCATCGAAACCAGAGTCAACTGTAAAGGAATCAAATCCTCTTACCTTACCTTTGGGGTCAATTTACTGTCATTAAATTGCGGCTGCGAAGTTTCCTTATCGCTCTCCGATTACACGCCGGCCGACCTCGTCTTGTTAAATTCGCGAACATCCACGCAACGCTTCGCTGCATCACGCGACAAATCAAATTTGCTTGTTTCCAATTGGAGCGATTATCTTGCCAGTTGTTTGGGCGTCTTCGTTAGAATTAAAGAGCCATTGAACATGTTACCTGATAGGTAATGCAATTCCGGCCCATCTAAAAGTTAGCAAACTCAGCTGAAAGGGAGAAGCAATAAACTATAGCGCGTGAAAAATGCTCGTTTTTTGGCCTAGCCGGGAAAGCGGGAAAAGGCGAGAAGATAATGCGGAAATGTCAAAGGTTGGAATAAACTGGTGGAACTTAACCCTGCTTAACATGGAGTCGGAGGAACTAAATCAAGCTGGCAATACACAGTGCGTCGTTAATTAAGAGCGCAGGATCAAGTGATTCCAGCTTTTACCGTAATTGAATGAGCCGCGTTATCCGGGTATAATTCGACGCGCACTTTTTGCCCAACTTTTTGTCGGTTCGCCTTTTTTTTAATAACTCAGCCAATGTATATCATCGGCAGTGTATCCGAAGTAAATTCATAGACTTAAAAGCTCTTTGAGTATCCGGAGTAGCCAGAAGACCGTAGCGGCAAACTATGTGTTTACCCTCGGCGTAGGAAGCGAAAAGCTCTTGAGTTTAATAATGTTGACGGTGTGTGTGCGTGCCAGGCGGTACGCGTCAGATGGCGTGTTGGGTGTGTATGTGTGTGTGTGTGTGCGCGCGCGCGCGCGCGTCAGCCTCGGCGCGATATTTTGTCAGAAGAAACGGGCGAATGTTAGAGGTGGCGTGTGTTATGCATCTGACATTTAAATATCGCAGACAAGGGTCTGCGAACTTGTTCGGGCCACTATCGATCCCTTCCAAATGAAGAAAGAAGACATTGTTTGCCGAGTGTCTATGAGCAGCGTGTGTGCCTCCGATGTCTTATGCTAATGCCGCGCCAAACTATGTTAATCTCTCAACCCCGGGATGAGCCGGACAGTTAGCGCATTTTGATCCCGCCGAAATAAATATACATTAGCCGGAGCGTTTGCATTCGCTTCCAAATTAGTTTTTCATTGCGCAACTCAAGAGTTTGCGTTGTTCTTCAAACAAATGATTTTTCAATGTCAACCGATCCGATTATTTATTCAACTTAGCGCACAGGATTTGGCTGGATTTGCCCGTGATTTATGCACGGAATTTGTCGATTATGAGCACGAGCAACTTTGCAGTCGATCGTCGGAATTAAATTTGGCTTTGGCATTGATAACGAAATATAAGTTAGCTCGGTATAAATACCGAAAACAACCTTTTCACGTCGGCTTAGAGTTTTGAACGCGGAGCTTTTGAGTTTTGAGAAGTGCAGCTCAAAAGGAGCTTTTGAGTTTTGGAAAGTGCAGCGCAAAAAGAGGTGAAGAAAAGTAGTTCATGGAACTCGTCGACGACGTACTTTGTGTGGTAAACGCACCGGCGTGTCGGAAACATAGCGTGTTAGGCACGCGCTTTTTCCGTCTGAAATATCGTCGCGAAGGTAACACTCGTGTCGAGTTTTGTAGCGAGATACGCAGCCAAATGCTACGCTATGGATATAAAGAGAGCGGAATACCGTGTTACGAGTAACACACGAATGCTACAATATCAGCTGCATTAATAGCGAGACGAAACTTTTAGTTGCAATTGCTTCGCGTCGAGGGCTGCTAAGAAGCAGACGAAGGGCGTGTACAATTGCGTTTAAGAACAAGAACGAGAATCCGTTGCCTAATTCTCTTAGGCCTTGAGCATTGTACGTGGATTCGCAATCACCTCTTTCTGTCTATCCTTTCTCTGAATTGCAAGCTCGAGCTTTAATAATAGGTCGAATGAAAAAATCGTTAAGATTAGTCAGCCAATTTTACGTAATTGGATGATTGTGATATCCCTTCTTGATGCCACCGTCTTCATACTTTCTCTGCTTTCTATACGTCACTCAAATCAGAATTACGATAACTATTCCTATTATTTCTTAAGGTAGCATGCATGCCTTTATTGATCGCAACTCAAACTATTCGGCAAACAATTTGCCCCGCACGGTGGATCTAACTGTCAGGATCCCAGTTAGTACCGATCCAATGTCATTTTTACTGCATTTCAAATTACCCGCTCAAATAATTATTCAACATATTTATTGCTATCCCTAAATACACCTTCCGACTCACAGTACTACTGAAAAGTCCATTAAATTCGATCAAATTCTGGCCGTTTACTTTTCCCTCGACGAAGTTATGACGGGCGTTAATTTCAATTTAGTCGCGCTTTGTCAGCGTAATTAAATAAATCACGGCATCGCGATATTGAGAAAAAGTTTGTTACGAAGCGACGCACATTTCCCACGTGTCCTTTCACTTTCGTTCTACGATTCGCTCGTCATGTATGTCTATATGGATATGTGTATATATATATTGTAAGTACCTATTTCAACTCCAACAATTCAAGAGGGTTCGCTGATTCAGAGATTGCTGAATATCGGGTTGGGCCTTTTGCGAGAGTGCAAAGTAGCTGCCAGATGAGAAGTGAAATTTGAAAATATAGCATACTTTGATACGACTTCAGCCGTTTTTCTTTTGATTAGAAAAAGAGCCGAGCGTGGCTCTTAAATTTTCATCAAAACTCGTGCTTATGCATACAAAATCACACGTATCAACAATTACTTCTTCACCTTGTTTGGTGGTGAATCCACGAAAAATATTGGGCTTAATAAATTAAGGTTGAGAAGCTTGCGGGCTTTTATATATAGTGTGAATCTTAGATCTGAATTACTGTTTGAAAGATAATTTCAACGATGTTACGAGCTCATAAGTTTTGGAGGCGCTGTTAAAATTCTTTCTTTCTTGCGGTTTCTTTGGCTGCCGATAACACCTTATCATGTGACGAGACCTATGGAGCGCTACCTATGTCACATTCCTCGGCCTTAAGAAATTTTCAATCAAACGCCCGGAATTCTCCGGTGCCATCAACGCTGCAAATGCTACGACCGCAAATAATGCACGAGCCCTTGGAAAGCATTTCTTATAGCACACATTTGCGTGTGTGCGAGCTGCTCATGCGAATGTTTATGTACATACAAATATATATATTCATACATACATACATATATCACATATGTACATATTATATGTAAGTATATTTATATATGTATATGTGCGTATATATATACACAAGATGATATGTATATCTACCATTAGATATTATCTAGCGATACGACGAAGTAAAACGACCATATATTTCACCGGACATACTAAAAATGAGGAATATTTCCTCATTTTCAGTAGACGTCGTGCGTTTAATTTATTACGCCGTAGTTTTTAAATGCAATTTATACCTTTTTTACATAATATGTTTCATCGCACACCTCTCGCATTTTATTTCCAAATATTTTATGCAAGGATTTCGCAGCATTTTGGAAAATTAAATTTTAAGCGCGATTCTCTTGGTTGCTAGTTAAATTTACCCCGCTGCGCCCGGTTTCGTTTCAATTATTGATCGTTTCTTCACCTCTAGACAATTTTTGAAATGCATCCCCAAGTATTTTGCAGTAGTTGCTTTGAATAATTCATTTATTTATTTAGGTAGGGTAAATTTACGATTTCGCCCTGATCTACTTTTGCAATGAATTCGAAAATTGATGATCAAATATTTAATCCAGTGTCTCTATACGGTCTTTGTTGTTTTTACTTTTGAATCAAATTGTCGAACTCGAATTCTTGATTAAATTGAATAGTGTCGGTTTTTAATATGTATTAAATCTTACATTGGGCAACTTAGCAGTTGTCTAGATGAAATTAAAATCTTAAGTCTCCGTTTGAATATTCACAAAGTAAGTAGTCGATTCGAACTATTCCATAGATACATATATTATTTTAAACTTCATTTTCTAACATCCATTTCAAATTATTCAAACTTAGTAATTTCTGTATAAACTGAATTGAAGTGAAATGAAATTATTACATCGGGCATGAAGTGCAGATTTATCCGTAACGTATATTTACATACTGTTTTCCTTTTACCTGCATACATTTAATATAATATTACAAAGTTTTGGCTGCATTTCAGTCTTAGCATCGAAATTATTCTCGACGTTTAGCTATTGAAATTGACAAGTTTGATTAAATATCATGAAATTCGATAAGATATTCACAAGTTAAATTCAAAAAGCGAACGAGAAAGGGAAAAAATTGCATTTATCTATAAAAACATGTTTCCGGAAGCAAAAAAGTCGACTTCATACTTCAAATTGGATTTAATTATGTCTAACGCCCAAGTATCGTGTCAAATTTGAATTTATTCATGCGAGCGTGAGGTTATATACAAAGGCAATATTTGCATAATGTTTTTCATGAGCGTCCATACGGTTTTATATAATTTGTCAAGCGGGTGGAGGCATGCGATTTCCATTCGCAGCCCCTTTTCCCAAGTCGTCAACGTCCGGTGAAATATTTAGGTGATCCACTTAAGCCTTAGGTTATCTCAAATATGCCGCACGGTTGGGATGCGGCTGGCGCTGTGACGGGTCAGGGATTCCGACGGGTCTCCGAGGGATCGATCCACCATTGCTTACTCATTCGAATACAGGGTTCTTTGAGATCTCCAAGGTCGAAGACCTCTGAGCCGCAGCATTGTAAACGTTTCATCAAAAGCCAACACACGATTAAACAATACTCATGCGCGCGCGCGATCTTTCAATTGCATCGCTGTTCTTGGTCAAGAATCAAAAAGCCAAACGCAACAAAATCAGCAGCTGATCCGAAAAAGCGCTTTAATCAAATCAACAAGCCCCCAGAAGTTGTCATAAACAACGTTCAAATGTTGACACGACGATGGTTTATAGCCGTAAGTAAATAAATACACGAAATACGCTCGAGTAACCCAGTTTCAGTAGACGTTATTATTCGAAATGGCAAACGAAATGGATGGCTCGAGGTTGTTATCAGTTCGGGCGTTAATTGCGGAAGAGCCAGCCAACTTGGATTCCAGTATCGAATTAATTGTTCGTCTTCTTTCCGCCGGACTGGAGCCAGGCTAATTTTGTTTTTGCCACAAACTCGAGCAACCTTGGACTTTGTCGACAAAACATCAGCCCAGAACAAGGCGACGACATACTTTTGACGATGTGAAAAGATTACGCAGCCAGCTGGGGTACCGATGAAAAATGGCGCGCAGGGGCGGAAACAGATATTAACCTGGTTGGCCGGCGTCCAGAGTTCGCAACCAGCTGATTCTAGGCGAGGAGCGCGTACCACCCAACAACGAACTTGCAGCCAGAGTGGCGCCTTCGCACTTTTCATTGCAATGCAAACGGTCGCTTCTACTCGTTAAACCGAATTATGAGATCCTTCAAATGGACGTTGCAAAATCACGTTGCTGCATCTACAAATCTTGCCAGTTGTCAGATTTAAAAGAATCACTCTACTGACAGCCTCTGGCACTTTGCAAAATATCTAATACCATCTTGTTTTTCTTTTTCCGCTTTTGTTTTAAACTAGCTCAAGGACACCACGCAACATCACCAAGCACGATGGTCTTATTGATTGGCGCTGTACTTTCAATTTTGACTTTCATACAAATTTGACTTTGATTGATTCTCTACTTTTAGCGTTTGTGAATCTTTTGTTAGCGTGGTATCTCGTTGCTGGAATGAAATTGCACGTTCGTACATTGCCGCGTAAATTTTGAATTAATTTTATACACAGATGATATAGAGTTGTTCCAGCGCACGAAAATAAAATTTGCTGAGCAGATTACGATATAAATTGTTCAGCAAGTCATTTTTCTCGGGTTTTCTGTGAAAATCGTAATTCTTCTGAAACACTTTATCGGTGTATGAATATAATACGTCTTTTTCATTCCTATTATATAGCAACGGGATACTCTCCTCGCCATTTTCTTCTTACGCAATATATTTCCTTATAAAAGCGCAGTAGAATATCGCAAAATTCGACAAGAGTTGGCATCGTAGGTATCGTAACGAGCAAAATTGCCTCGAATGTGCAGCGCTTTGCGATTTCGATTTCAAAGACGACAAAAGAAAATTATACAGCTCGCAACGACTTGCTCCTACTTTCGAATGTGCGGTCTACATGCTATGAGTGACGTTAATTGCGAGCACGTGTATGAAACGATTATAACGTACAAAAATATCTTGCCACGATATGGTTCTCAACAAACAAAAGAGGGTTGCAGTTTATTGCATTCTTTCGAACGAATGTGTTTAACATTTTAGTAAAACGTGAATATCGAAGTGCATAACAAATGGAGCACTAGCAATAAATTTTAGGACAGTTTGTCATATATTTTTGTAACATCGTAAATCGTGCGATGGAATTTCATTTCCAACTTGTTTTATGGTACATCTACTAAAAGATGTCTCAAAATTATGAAAATATGAACATGGCTTTTCGTGTTCGATGTTCATAACTTTTTACTCTTCCTACCATTTGAACAAAATGCAGCATTTAGCGAAATCGCCTTGACACAAAAAGTTCGCAAATATTTCATTCGTTTTTCAATTCGAATAAGTTGAATACTTTGCATAAATTATTTTTAAATACAAAGTAAGCCAAAAATGTTCTCAATCTAAGATAAGCTTATCTTACATGCCAACTTATAGTTTGACTGCAAAATTAATGGTTTCCAGTGTTTTATAAACTTCCACACGATTGTGCAATAATTGTCCAAACTTTGATTTCCATATAACTGTTAATTAACCTTGTATAGTTTACTTATGAAATTTAAATTGACCCTTAGACTTATATATTCTGCTACGTCAAAATCAATCGAACGATTGAGCAGACTTGTCAAACTTTTGATTACGAGTTTTGGAATTGCTGAATCAATCAATTCGGCTCAATTTCGCTTAAGAAAGGATGTATCGAAGCTTGGCATTGTTCCCAACTCATTTTCTTGCATAATGCAAATATTTAGTTAAAAAAATCGTTTAAACAAATAGAAATGCGAAATAGTTTTCGACATTTCTTCCAGTATTATCCGACGAAAAAGTGCACAGTCATGCTTTGAACAAAAGTTTCATCTACCGATCCATGTGTCATTTGACATACAAATGCAATATAGATGCAGAAAAAGATGACGTGAGGGCAATCTTTGGAGCGACGACCTTGTCCAAGACGGCCTTGATGAACTGTCCTCAAGGTCAAAAGAAAACAGCCTGCTCGCGGCGATGAGTCGGAAAATGTAGGAACCGAACGGAACGGTTTGGCGCGGCACCGGTGTGTGTCCGATGTTATCTGTGGTTGCCATGGGGATGCTATTGATTGGCCGACGCGCCGACAGACGTCACGGGAGTCGCGGCGCCACTCCGACTATTGCTCGGCGTCCCGCAACCCGCGTCGTCCTCGTTCGCTTCTCGCCAGTGCCACTGTTGCTACCAACGCACGACCTCCCAACCCGCTTTTAATTAACCGAAATTCTCGGCTTTTACGATAGACACTACAAGACACGACTGATCAGCCACGTATCATCACTATCGAACCATTGTTTGCTTGCTAACTTCAGATATAAACCAACAACTCTACATATATTCTTTCACTTATACACCATTCAGATTTAAATTTCTGTTCAACTATTTCCAGATCTCCTTTATTAACGTTTCTCATGAGGCAATTACATTCAATTGACCTTTGGAAACTCATTTTCAGATATATAGAGCTTCTAAAAGATAAATTTTAACACAAGAATAGAGCATCATTCTAGATAACTTTAATTGTTGTGTCCTTACAATTTCTCCACAAAAGGCGGTAAATTTCAGGTGACAATGCAATTGCATTACTTTGTAGATTCTGATTGCGCGCTCTCATTAAAAAAAAGTGAAAAACGTTAGTAGCAACTAATTTGCTTGGAATTAAAAAAGCAGCAACTGATCCTTTCGAGCGTATGTTGAGATTGTATAAAATTATATTCTCCTTGAGGATTCAAGAAGAATTGGGACATCGAAAAGAAAGTCTTGTTTTCAGATGAAGCAATTGTTGATCACTATGGATTATATTTCTGGCATGTTATAAACGAGAATCGACATCGTTTGGTTACGTTTTTCACCTTCATTAATATAATGCAAAGAGAAAGCTATAAAATTGCTGCAACATCAAAAGTCGATCGAGATCGCAGAAACAAATGAGAATAATGACAAGACGTCTGCACGACGGAGAGTCTTTTAATAACGAAGGTGTCTTGAATAGGAAGTCTGGCGAAAAAGATGCTGTAGTTATTTGAATGAGAGTAGTCAGCTGGCAGTACTTATGAGCGAGCCTCTGTGAATATTTTCGACTATTACAATCAACCGCAAGGTTGTTTCCTCGTTTCGTTGACGGTCAAATTCATCCGCCAGATAGTAATACCTTCTCGTAGAAATAATGAAGCCAATTTCAGAGCACTTCCACTGGTACTGTATCACGAAGGAGAAGAAGAAGATCGAAATGGAATTATTGTGTTCTCTGTTTAAGATTCTTGGATAATCCGTGAAAAAGTATCTTAGCTAGGGCATGCTATTTTTCAGGTGCATTAGCATACATTCATCGTTTGACAACTGCGGTGATTTCCATTTTTTATTCGCATTGTCACAATTGTTATTTTTGCTTGTTTGTACATCGAGTCATCGAAACAGCAGCTAGAATGACAACGCCAGCAGTGATAACAGCAAGAGAGCTGCAGAAAATCTCAAATAAATCCTTTCGTAATCCCGCATCGCTTCTTTCAGCCAGTCCGGATTTCCAGAGCTCGCTTTCATGCCCCCGGCATGTCTCCCTAGTCCATTCTTGAAAGCCTTCAACTTCTTGATTTTTCGTTTCACTGCTTGCTTTTTTACATACGCCGTATCACTTATAGATTGTCTTCGTTCGTCGATTCTTAAAACCGATTGTCTGACGATCTTTCCCATTGACTAAACCCAACGTTCGTTTTCTCGGATGAAGAAACAACGAACGACTGATCAAGAGATATTCGAAGGAGTTCAGAAAACATGGATGTATTTTTCGAAAGTGCGCCTGAATCTGTCTGTTTGATCCAGTTATTAATCAATTTTTTGCTTCCGACGGTGATTTTCAAATCGAAAAATTTAAGATGCAATCGCTGGCTTTGAATCATTGTGCGAATATCTTTTCAAAATGGCACTGCTCTCGGAATATAAAGCGCGTATTCCTCTCGCAAATGAAGCGGACTATGCAAGCGCGGAATGAAATTCATGACAAATTTGCAAAATACGAGCCGCGTGTCATCCTTGGTGAAAATAAAAGACGACGCGTTCGCATTCGTATTCCAACGGGGGAATTTCCATCGACGCACCGGGTATATCTATTACATCGGCAGCGGTGTCTACACTACTTCATACGGCGGAATAAGAATTGCGCAACAAATTCCAAGTCGATATTGGAAAAACTCAATATTGAATCATATAAACCGCATGTTATACCGTAAATAAACGTCAAACATCTTTGAAACACAAATTGCGATTCCGTTTGCTCGAGCTTTTTGCTCCAGCTGCGTAATATGATTACCAAATATACATTTCAAACACAATCCTTTGAATGTTATGTCAATACCTTATTGCAGAAAAAAATGTTTTCTACCCTCTAAACATATTCAAATTACTATTCCAGTACAATTTACATCGGTAAATCATTATATTTGGGAAAGTTAATGCAACGTGGGATTAACTTTGATATGAGCATTTTTTCATGCGTCTAATAAAGTTAGACTAGAAATTACTTTGGTAGCAGATTACTTTCTAAACAAAATGCGTTGCAATGTTTTTTCTCAGTTTTATATTGCCACGACACTTTTATGCCGTCAGACTTTACTGTCGCTGGTATAACAAGCACATGTAAGAGTGTCGATTACCGTATCAACCGTGCGCACCTAATGCGGGATAGGTGGATCGACTATGTCGACACGATAATTAACACGATAATTAAACAGTGGGCGTCACTGTTTGCCAATCGGCGTGACGGAACATTCAGCAACGCGGTTGTGACGGCCTCTTCGAGTTATCGATTTAATTAAGAAGCTTGCAGCGAGCTGATGGCCCTGCCGGCGGCCAAATTCGGACTTTTAGCAATTACGATGTCCTGAACGCTAAAGTATGGTCACCTCGGGAATTGATTATTGAGACGCTGTATCGGAGAATTAATTGCCTTAATTACTAACACCAAGCATTAAAGAGTCGTTGAGTAAAGCCCCGACGTCGCACGCGCTCTAAACCGGCGATAAATTTTTGCGAATTTTCATTAGCCTATTTGTTAGCGTATCTACATCAGACTACGATATTCCACGACCAGGAAAGCCCTTAACTGAACGAAATTACGTCGTCGTTTTTGAGCGACTTGAATTCCAGCCGGCGGCATTGTGAGACGATGTTGAACGCATTTTAGAAATCATGTTTCGAGACGATTTTCTATGTCGCTCGTTAGGGCGGTTATTGACGGCAACGCTACGCCTCGAGCATCAAAATATAACCGACAAATTCCGCCGAATAATAAAATATACAAATCTGCCGCTGGTTTGAATGATAATATCTCGCGCGCGGAGGAAGACAATGTTCTCGAGCGGGACGTCTGACTAAACAGGAACGTGATCACTGCGCTTGAATATTGTTTGGTGTAAGTACGTCGCAGAAAAAGGTCTCCGCTCGCAGCGTCTAATGCACTTAACGTTGCGAAAATAGCAATTTGCGGAAAAACTTTCCGGTCCAAAACTTCCCTTTTGTTGCGAAGTCCTTGAGTTACGGTTCTAATTATCTGCGTTTGAAACTGTAATTAGATGCCTTGCAGAGTTTGCCCCCGAAAACCCGACGCCATATAATCAAGTCGGGTGCGAAAATGCGTTTTGCGAGCAACTAAGAAGCGCGAAAAAAGCCGAAAATGGAAAAGAGACTCTTGCCGAGCTAGAAGGTTAGCTCTAGTTGCTCGTCGCGCGGCGTCGAAATTTATTGCACTCCGCGGAACAAAAAGAATTCAAACGGATTACAATTTTTCCCGAGTCGATGGAATTCAATTTCATCTATTTGACGGAACTACATTATTCGACGGGCTCTGCGGATGTGTAAGCATCCGCGCGCGCTTTGCCGCCAAACGAAAGAATCAGAAAGACCGACGAAAGTAAACGACTCCCCAAAGACTGCGCCAATCAGCCGCTTAGACCGGGCTGCCTTTGCACGTAACTTCTTTTTCCCGGACACGAGAAGACCATCTATAAAGGGAGCCAAATTATTAACTCCGCGCGGATTATTTATCCGCTCGAGTCGATGTTATTCTCTTTCTTTCTCGCTCTCTGCCTCTCTCCAGTGACATTTATATCCGCAAAAATTGAGCTAAGTGAATTCTCTTGCCAGCCGCATTACTTATTCACACGCGGAAAAACCTGACCGGACATTAATGCGTTGATTAGCGTGTCCTTCGGGGGAGAAAAAACGTTGCGCAAATTCTCCGAGACAAATAGAGGCTGGATGTTTCTAATTTCGCCGATAGCCGCCGCTAGACTCTCCTGGGAATTGCACCTCCCGTGTTTCCATTTCGGTGAAATCCCGTGAATGTTTGGCGTCGGTGGTTTGCGCACCGCTGACCGCAAAAAACGCCGAACGCCCATTACTTGCAATTATTCTTCACGCTCATGGGCGACAGTTATTTCGCAACGATGAAATGGTAATGCCAGCACTCCGAATTGTAGATTGCGAGCAAAAGTGGCGAGTATGTTTCTTTGCAGAAGCTAAATTCTGACGCGACCCTTGTATCTTGATAGGTATATAGATAACTAGGGAAAACTGTAACTTCCTAATAAAGTATTTAGCTACTGGATGGAAGCTCGCCGGTGCGGTCGGGAGTTTCAGCTTGCGAGTGATCTGTGGCTCCCTCGTCGTGAGAATCGATGCCGCCGGCCAGCCAATAACCATACATCGCTCTGCTATCACTCCCCAGGGATATATACTAACCCATTCCACAGGCGCACTAACCTTCGAAGCTTCCAACTTTGTACCCAGCTATCTTATTATGAATAGCCGTCGCCGGCTTGCGGGCCGACTTGGCACGTCGCTGCAAATTATACCGATCCTAAGCAATCTTTTCTGCAAGCTTAGAACAAACAAGAACTGTGTGTGTGCGCGCGAGCACCAAATTTATGCCTTCGTCATAGTTGTGCAAATCCACGTTACCCTGCTCCACCGGCGATAGTATTTTGCGGCCGCAAAAGGTTAACTCGGAATTTACACATCTGGAGCATTCATAACTTTTGGTTGACCCTCTACAGTTTTTCGAGCAGCCTTAACGTTTCAAAATCCCCGACGATAAGTCACGAAGAGATAGTGCCGGCTTGGATGTATACGCTTTTTCCCTTTCTTTCGTTCGTTTGTTTTTCGTCTTCGTCCTCGCTCATCCGTTCGTTCGAATGAATTTATGATAATGGAAATGCGACGAAACGGGTGATTGCAAGCGATGAAAAAGCGCAGCACAAAGGCACAATGATATCACATTTATTATAAGTCCACTCACGCGATAGATCTATTCGCCCTTCTGAGATAAGAATGCCTCCTCAAATCAACGCTTAAGAATTCGCAATTAGAAGCCGACCCGAAGGATAGAGACTTTTTGCCCGGCTGGAATTTGCCGAGGGACCAATGGCATTCCGCGTAAATTTACCGTTCCAACAGAGAAGAACGGAATTCGGTTTGTCGTGCATAGATTAATCCTCGGCTCAAGAAATCGTAATAGAGCTCGCGCAATTGTACCAGAAACGTAACAGTGTTTTGTCGATTTGCGGGCTTTATAATGTCATAAGCGGGTTTATTTGGTGACCATTGAATTGACTTTTCAATTGTCTTTCCAAAGAAACTGGCTAAATTCGTTCACGGGTGGCCTACAAAGGGAGTCTAGAGGCTGCAGCAGCAAAGAAATAAGACCCCTTTTTCTTTCCTAAACAATACCAAACATCACGATTTCCGCCGAGACGAATCTCGTCGGTCTTCCGGCTTTTCGTATTACCGTCGTTTTTTCCCTTTCACAGTTTTCATATTTCGTACACAAAGCAATGAAGTGAGCCAAAAACCAAGCTGTAAATACTGCTTTTCGTAATCCGGACTAAAATACGCTTCGACCAACACATGCAAATAAATCCGCGTGTGTTTTATACTTGCATTCATGCATACAACATGCGCATCCTCCACGCGAATAACTTATAATTTTGAGTTTGCGCGCGCGCACGCGAGGTCGCATGATACGACGTTTAATCAATTAGTTTAAGTCGTGAAGCTGGCAATTATTAGCCAGTTAATCGCAAACTTAATGGAATAGTCTCTCAAACGGAGAAAACGGCTTGAGTTTCTGTTTGTGAGATGATTACTCGTATCTGTTGACATTACGCTTGTAAAAAATAGACTTTGTAATATCGCTTGCAAGTGAATGGAGGCTCCTGAATAAAAGCATAAATAACAAGTTTAACTCAATTATTTCGTTTTTGCGCGTTTATTATTTGGATTGAAATGGAGCAGAATTATAGCTGCAGTGAACATTTAATGCGACAGTTATCTTAACAAAACTAACAAATTCGTGCAAATGAAACAAGCATGTGTCGTACTGTACCAACAAACGTAATCTGCAGGTTAGTGTAGGATCCGACACGTGTATGATAAAGAGTGGAGCGTATTACTCGCGTATTTGCATATCTATGAGACAAAAGCGAGTGCGGCAAAAATTGAACAAAAAAGCAAGGATCCCAGATTGTCTAGACGGGCATGATAATTACGCACAAAAAATTGTAATAGCTGGTCTTTTCTGACTCGTTTAGCGCCCATATTATCATACACGCAAATCCTTGAGCAAGTAAATAACCGATTTACGAATTCGTGCGAAACAAAATCCGAAATGCGATATCGGTGTTAAATGAACGGGTTTAATTTGTGTTTTCTAGAGGTGATATTCACGACGCTGGATAAAACAGAATGGATCTGAGCAAAAAAGCTGAGCTTTTACGCTGCTGCTCCACGTGCCACTATTTATGGAAATGAACCGAGTTTGCTTTTCAGTCGACCGCTGTCTTTCTCATCCCTCGCGCTTTAAAATCCCGGATAGCGCCCTCTACCGGCGCGCCGCTATTCGCCCACCTAATTAGACGGAATTCATAAGTTACTCGCACCGACTTCCTCGACATTATGTGTGTACACTGCTTTTACTCTGATGATAATTCCGGACTTCTGAACCGACCGTATCTCAGTAGCTCGCGCTCGTGTTTACGCTCTGCTTTTCTCTCTTTTAACCTCTTTTCATGTAGCTCCTTTTTTCTTCTTATTTTATAGCCAGATCTTCCCATAATTTTTAATCCAATACTCTATTAGGGGAACTCGGTTTATGCAATGCAAGGGGCGTGTGGAAACAAACTTTGTCTCCAAACTCAGACTAACAGCTGTAAAACGCAGTTTAGCCTAATATATTTTCATGCCTCAACCTTCCTCATTTCGCCAGACATCTTTTCTTCGAGCCCATTTTGCCCTGATGCAAAAATAATTCCAACCAGCTCAAATAACAATCTGATGAAAAAACGAGTGTCAGCTTTTACAACATTCGAATTTACGTGGAGCATTTTTTGATTGGAACCCGAGTGTCGAGTATGCTCATTCCCGGAGCATTCTCGCAGTGACAATTTGGTCGTTTTGCCGTCAAGAGAAAAGTCCGCAAATTTCCAGGGTACGTTGGCACCGCCTCAAGCCACCGTCGCTCATCGTCTTGACACCGGTGCATTCAACTTGCAACCTGTTGCTCAGTGCCTCTCGCTCAAACTCGCGTGTCCCATCATCTTTCCGTCTCATCCGTCCCGACAGACACGCAACGCTGATGCTCGCGCGGCAAAAAATTCACACCATCCGAGAGCTTCACACTCGAATCGGTCAACATAAGATTTGACAGCCGCAGGGCTTGCGAAATTTTAAGTCACATCGGTCGACAATTTCACAGACGAGCGGATGAGTTAATTTGTTTTTCCGGCTGAAGCGATCTCGCGAATAATTTCTTTTGCTGCCAACTCAGTCGGACTAGTTTAATTGATCAAATAATTAGAATTAATTGCGATTAAAAGACAAATACCCTGAACAGCGAGGTGAAAAACACAGCGCAAGTCGAGTCACTGGTCTTGATTGAGTCATAAAAATAATTTGATTTCAATAAACCGCGGCTGAAAAACGCCGCGCCGTATTCAAACATGCCCTGAAAGCTCTTCCTTTGGCGATTATCAGCCAGCCGAGTGCATTGCGTTGTCAATTATTATGACGTTTGGTGCAGCGAAAATTAAAGAGACGCCGAGGGGTTCCGCAACAACCACGAGTGGCGGTACCCTTTGCATCACGACATCCCTCCGTCAGCCACTCGACTCACCCTCCAGCAAACGATATCTGACGTTTCTCCGGTCAATTGCTTGCACATTGCCATCGTGCAGCATTAATTGGATGCAAAACGCGTTAGCACGAGACCGAATCTGCATCCACCTTTTTTCCCCAGAGCCAAAAAAGTGCGCGCGAATTCTCCTGAAATTGAATACCCCAGGCCGATTAGTAATTCTAACGACGTCCGTCATTAATATCCCGTGCGACGCTCGCCAAGCGAACGCAAAGCGGACATAACTACGCCGGAAACTGCGCCATTGTCTAGAACCCCTTGATGACTTCCTGCTCGCAATATTTCGCTCCGTTTCGCGATCCGCCAACAGCAGGTGGTCACGCACCTGGGACGTTGCACGTATCGTGCCAATCGAAGACCCCCGCATACATGCGCTGCGCTTTATGATACTTGGCCGGACCTTTTACGACTGCCAGGCCTGTTAAATTACCAGCGTCAAACAGCTGGTAACCAGGTGATGAACTGCCACGTCTCCTGTTCCATCGCGATATTTATCGACCCGCAATCCAGTTCAGTCCTTGTTTTAATTACCCTATCGCTGTCACTTTGCAACAAATACCTGTCGCTGCTCCTACAAGGACATGCTCGCTTCGTCTGCATTTCAACCAATGAATATTCTAACAGGCAAATTATGTTGATTTTAGTCCTGTAGTTACCTGGCTATTGTCGACGGTACTTAGATATGAATTATTCGCCTTGTCAAGTACAAGTAGTATTTACACAAGACCGATTGTAACAAGAATTCTGGGAATAGTTGTAAACTTTTTCCGCAAACCAGATTACGGAAATTGCTCTGCAATTTTTATCAACTTCTCAATTTGATGCATCTAATTATTACACAAGTTTGCGTCTAAACACTTTCTTCTTGTAGTAATGTTGTTTCTATTTTTTGTTTCAGGTGAGCTACTTATTCAATCTAAAGACTGCTATTATTGCCATCTTTCTTTATTCCTCGACGGTACTGTAAGTAACTTAACAAATATGAATATGGTCTATACTACTTTCACAATGGTATAGAACTTCTCGGAACAGAGTGACGAAGTTCAATCCCAGCTATATACTTATTATATCACTGTCCATCACGAGAACCACTTTTTGCACTTCCCACGAGAGCGTATTTATTTTGAAATCAAAATTACTGATACCTAGAGCTAGATGAAATATTTCTTCAAAGCATTGTTTTAGAGAAAAGAGGTTAATTAAGATTTCCTTATTTCATTCCGTTCATGTTATTTGACGTGGTCTTGTGCGACAAAGAATACCTTTTGATGTACAATAATAAACTTAGCTTGATCGCAGACAACATGTGTTTGCAAAAAAAGTTTCATATAGGTATTGGTTTGATTAAAACCTTTATTCAAACACGGTTACGCGCACTACTAAAAGCTCTACTCTTGCTACTGTTCTTCGTTCTTCTTTTAAGACACTTGAAACGTGGTGAAAATTTCTTCGGTACTTTCACAGTCTTGCTACCTTTTTTACTGCCGTTAAGGATCACCTAAGGACTACTTCCACTGTAAGCTTAATTCACGAAAATGTTATTTCACAAAGACGCCTTCTTTGTTTCCATCAAAGAAAAAGTTACTGATAGAGACTTAATTTTTTTGCTTTGCTATTTCAGCCACAATGTACGCGAAAATACTAACGAAAATAAATCTTCATTGAAACATAGAAGAAATCAATTAGCTAATACATTGTTCCGTCTTTATCATGTTTACGTTATCATTTTTTGAAAATTCTCATTTCGCTGAAAGGAGTTGATTATTGAAAATGGCTGATTACTCATTGGAGCTAAAACGACAATAAGATGTTTGCGAAGTAACGTATATCGATTGTCTCTCTTCGCAGTTGTGACAAATAAATAACCAAGAAACTTAAAGATGACATTAACTTATGCTCGTGTTTATTTTCAAAAGCGGCGTAGTAATCTCAACTCTAGTGAATCGAAAACTAGGACACTGGAAAGGAAAACTTAGCTTGTCTTTCCCTTCGCTGATTTTTGCTGGAGAAAAATTGCTCGTCCGAACTTTCGCGCGGATATGAGATCGTAAATGTTATCCAGAAACATATTGGATACGTAAGAACATGCGCATCAAAAGTTTCATGTAAAGCTGGATGAAAGAAGTGAGTTCGAGCCGAAATTACGCCCAAACCCGAGCGCGACAGAATGTATTGCCGTCACGTGTCCATTAGGGTCGACTTTTCTTATCTAGGCACGATCGTAATGAGGAAACGAAAGGAATCTGTCAACACTTGCATTTTAATGAACGCTGTAACGGAATTATTCAAATCGTATTCATGATGGTGTAATCTAAAATTACATTTTCCCGAGTGCGAATTTTTTCTCCTTCGCTCGTGCTCTGTAATACTCAAAACCTTGCGGTTTATTTCAGCTGGTTTCGTACGTTCCGCCTTTTTTGGTTGAAACAACGTGTTTAGTCAATCGTAAAAAACGAGGGTGTCGAGTAGCAAGCGAAGGGTGATTTCATCCTTTAAATCTCCGCAAGGGAGGACAAAAACACACACGTCTCATATTTCGAGTCCTTTCAACGACTCAACTTCGGTGTATGCGCTTCGCATGAAAATTGTATGTTATCAACAAAAAGGCACTGCGAATAAGCCAATGTGACCTTTCGAGAGATGGCGACATCCCAAAAATCAGGACAAACTTATTAGTCGAGAAATACTTCGGGTAATAAAAGAAACTGAGTGGACTGATTCGTTTTTAGCACGGAACAAGCGTCACTCGAATACACCTATTAATTTATTTAATTGCGCTGACGAATCACAGAAGTTCAATTTCTTAAAACTCCTACTCGGCAACGTTTTTGCGTGCCTTGTCTTTTCACCTGGCTCCTTTATCTCACTCTTTAAATTCCCTTTCTCTTCACGTCGTTTTTCTTATAACTTTGTTTCGTTTTTGCTGAATAGGCTCTGTCGGGCTACATTGTTTCGACAATTGAATCTATCTTTTTTATTGCGACATCACTTTTATCATGCTTCGTAATGTAAATTAAGCACAGCTTTTTATCGATAATAATTAAATGAAAATAGTTGCGCTTGGTAGTTGAAAGAAAAAGTACACGCGATAAAAGATAGGGTTACATCACATGCAGAAAATTACAGTCGTCAAAACACATAAGCATGACATCAAAAAATGATTACAATATTGCTACCTTTTGTTTTGTTAATTTCTGACTAACGTTGAGATGTTACATAATAATAGTGTTACGCAAAATATTTCTTTTCATTGTGTTTATCCACAATATGAAGAAATGTGGTCAATGTCATGTACCAAAATTAATCCAGTACAATAAAGTACAAAATTAATTTCCGCCCAAAAATTCCAAACTTTTGTTTTGAATTTTGTAATATTTAATGTCGGTAATTGAGAGATTACTATCTCCCCTTTTATGTCGACAATTATTTCATAATGTGTTTCATTGTAACTTCATGATAAAAATCATATTACAGATGAAAATCTAACCCTTGCTTTTCGAGTGACAGTCGACAAATTTAAATAAAAGACTATTTCAGTTACCACTTAAATTTAGCTTGAAATTCTTTCTTTATACTGACAATCATTCATCGTAACGATGCCTGATTGGCATCAATTCTAAAATGGTGATATTTTTCAAATGTCGCATGACTATTATCGGAACAGTGTTGATACAATGGTTATTAGCTATAATTCAACATTTTCTGCGTTCGAAGTTGAATAAAGTCGTTTCACAAAGCTGAATTATCTGCTCTGTGCGTAAATGTTATTCCTAATTAAAAACAAAGTATGTTCACTCTACGAATAATTAGTTCAGGATAACACAAATAATTCGCTCGATAGGAAGCACTGTGACAAAGTTGCAAGTTCTATACTATAGATGGTGCACCAGTCATCTATAAGATTTTCACTCGAGCTGGTCGAAAAGAGATTTTCATTAAGCGACAATATAGTTATCTCGAAATAATTTATCGTTCAACGCCAAGCCCGTCTTCTACCGCGTGAACCGTTTTCCCAATTTTGCGCAGCATCGTCCCTCATCGAAAACAGGCTTCCTCGTTCCTGTTCTCAACCCAATCAACAGTCTGATACTTGACTACATGTCGAAATCAATTTTAGTGTTATTATCAGCTCTTCTATTGAGTTTCGCCCGGTCAATCGACTTCTATTCTGTCGGTATCGCGCATCTTCGAAAATTACGTTACAAATTAAATGCGTTTCTGAGATCAAGTCAGAGGTGATAGTGTGCTATGAAATGAAAAGCTGTCTTTTTTTCTCCGAGTTTTCCTCCTCTACGGTTCATGCTTTTACTGCCGCAAAGTTTTAGTTACCGTTGTCATTCTAATGTAATTTAGCTTTTTATGTAGAATAGATTTCAGTATTCATCACGAGATTAAAAGTGTATTACACAAAAAATATAACCCTGATTTAAAAATGAGAGTCAAGTAAAATTGTAATGTTTAATAATTAAACATTATACTGCTTCAATTATTTATGTTTCACGAGTGAAATATTTTGTTGAACAATAGTTATTATTAAAATAATATTCTTTGTGAAACTTGCTAATTAGCGTTGATACTTTTCAAGAAGTCCCTTAGGAAATGAAATTTAATATTATTTAATATTCACAGAGTTCTAGATGTTTGCTACACAGTATAAGTAGTTTCGCCAAGAATTCACCGCAGCTTTGGTGTCGAAAAATGGGTACTAAAAATATAACTGAGGAATTACTGAAGTAGCTGGCAGCTGCCAAATAAGGGTTTGGATTTCTTGCATGTCGGGCGTAGTGGTATACAGAAATATAGGCGAAGTAGGGCCTTCATCGCAATTCAAGTTTGAGCTGAAAACGTGACCAACTTGTCCGGAATCGCATCAAACTCATCGCCTCAACCGAAGCAGTCTATCTTCTCATAGCCACGGAAATTCGTCGACTCACAACGGCGCACCTAGCTCTGTAGCTTCACTTTGTTGAGACACTAATTTCCTCAGGAAAATACATCAGCCATCTAGTTAGTTTGCTACCCCTTTAACACGGAAATGTTGCTCCAGCTTCAAATACAAGAGGCGTTCATCTCCGCGAGATTAATCAAGAATTTCACTCGTGAATCGTCGACGCCACGAATAAATTATTACGCTGCTTCTAAAAACCAATTTGTTTTTTGAACAAACTGTTTATAGTCTGACAGCTCCTTTGAATCTAGAATATCGTTATTTCGTGAAGTCATAACAGAAGGATGTAATTTGATTTTCACTAGGACAGAAATAATTTAACTTTTCCACGTACACAGCAAGCATCGATTGAAGAGGACAATTCAAATATCGCGTGACTTGGGAAATAAAATATTTCTTCGCAGACACTTGCGATCCTAGCAACTGCTTTTTCCAGCTGTTCAACCACCTTGTTGCTGGCGATTAACACACGGAAACTTGCTGACCTATTTCGTTGCTCGTCCGAGCGAATTTGACTGAGCATGTTTATAACTTTCGTTTTCCCATATAAGCAGGCTTGTAAGTCTCTCTTTATGAGGGCGAAAGTGGAAGTACAACCCCACGCAAAATTAAAGCAAATTGCACGATGTTTGGCAGCGCACGAGAAAACAGCAAAATCGATATGCAAATCTAGACGCAAATCCTAGTAATCTTGCACCCCAGCTAGCTCGAGCAAACGCGCGGAGACGTAGGGGAAAAAAGGAGGAACGCTGATGGGCTGTCGGAACGGTGGGCTATAAAGCGGGGTTAGCTCGTGTCTGAAGAATCGTGTTCGTCGACCACCTTCGACGACAGGGCTTTACCGAAGTGAAAAAGATGCCGTTTGACGGCGACCCCGTCTTTGCACCTCGGTACTACCAAACTTTCCGATTCGCTGCTTCGCCGATATCTGCCATCAAAAAGCCCCGCCCGTCGGAATTACTTCATTTCACAAGACATCTATTTACACGACGACTTAACACATTCATAAGCCCGTGAGTTCTTCAAAATCGCATTTCTCCGGGCATCGACTTACGCATAGTTTGGACAAAACTATAAATTGGATTGCCGCGTATAATAGAAATCCCGTAAGCATGCCGCCACTTTTACAACAAGTGATTTGGTTTAATGGCCATGGTGAATGCGTTTGCTCCTATCTGGAGAAACGTCTACCAACCACTCACGTCCAACATGTCGTAAGAGCTTCTGTCCCGCCATTCATCCACTAGCCGTTTGCATGTTAATCCTCCACGATTTTATGAATATAAATTGGCTTTTTAATCATCCGTTGCATTTATGTATCGATCCTGCACTTCCGGCAGGCTACATGCGTAGCGCGAATTACACGTTACCGGTGATCCTTTATTTTTATCACCATCGTGACTTCATAATTTAATCCCCTGAATAATTGACTGTGATTCTTTGTTCGTATCCTCTTATTTTATTTCTTTCGATGATTAATAGTCGCTTTGACAGTGCAGGCTTAACTTGTTTTCCTTCATGAATCTGTCAGTTTTTTATATGGATTAAACCTGAAATAACGTTATTAGTTTGTTGAGCTCTGATCCTGATGGAAACCGAAAACCTCCCCGGTACTCGATAAATCATTGATAGAAACAATAAACTCGTGCTAAACTGAACAAAAACATACTTGTTCCCAACTTTTTCTGCCTAAGATCATTCTATAGCGTCAAATCAATTTGGAAGTAGACGAAACTCAACTACACCTACTAAATGACACGATAATTCACACTAAGATTGATGGTCTCTTGGATCTCTGACAGGCCCGACAAATAAATCCAACTTCAAGGTCATCGCTTTTCATTAGCCTAAACTAAACGAAATCTTTTAAGCGTTATTGCTAGCTATTACAATTTTTAGTGCAATCCAGTTTAACGTGATATTTTTGCGTGCTTCTAAAACTTCGACAAAATTAATGTTCCATTAGGCGCATTGCCAAACTTGCTTGATACCATTCAATCAATGTTTCAAATATATTATTATACCAATATTTGCAAACAATTTCTAATAATACAGTTTCTCAATGTTGAATAATTAGATATGATATAAACCATTTCACACCGTATAATACGTATATTAAATAACATGTTATTTTATACGATAAACTGAATGCAATTACAAATATCAATTCAATAATACAGATAATGTAAATCATGTTGAAACTGATTTAAAAAACTGAATTTAAAATAATACCTTTCCATATATTTACATGCATTTGTTTGCAAAAAATCTCGAAAATAAAGTTTTCAAAAATTGCCATTGTTTTTCTGTTACTATTAATCAGACAGTGGATAAATATCATTTCCATATTATCTTTTAGGTTAAATTCATCATACTGTTATCTGAAGGGTAGTTTTATTTTATATTGAATGTAAAAGCATATTACACAGAATGTATATTCATATTGCAATATACATATAATAAATGTGATGCATATTTTTGTATATTGCAGTGATTAACGAGAAAATTAAAACGTTTCAATTTAATGAAATATAATCAAAATGTAATAAAAAAATAAAACACGATTGGACAGTAATACACGCAGTAAAACTGAATTTCAAACAAGAAATGTCGAGCTTGTTTACAAGAGACAAGGACGTAACGTGTTTTATTTCAAATGTCGACATGAGTTACCAACGTTTCTTTTATTTACTGTTTATCTAATAGATGACGATTCATCGATCGTGGGTGTAGTTCTTCAGAAGGATAAAGTTTACTTCATTCTTACTAGTATATAAGTGGTTATTTACCTCCCGCTTAGCAGGTAAATAAAAAAGTTGTTACAGCGCACGTGTTACATAAACTTTGCTACTCTCGCAAAAATTCGTTATTAAGTTGAAAATAATCATCGAAAGGATCAGTGAATAAAAGTTCTCCAAAAGGAAAAAATATATATTTCAGTAATGCCAAGGTTCGTTTTAACCGAACGTCAACAAATCTATTGATAAAAAGTTTACAAACTCATTGCTTTGTGCGTACTTTTATCGAAGGATTTCAATTTTCGATCCTGTCTCGCGATCGAAAACATAACCTGCGAGTTCGATAATTTATTATTATCAAAGATATCCCGCTTGAATTCAAATTTAATGTATTTCACTTGACTCGCAGTCACGCTGCTTTATTTGCAAAGTAGCTATGTTTGTTAATATGTAAAATTGTTTAGGGAAAAACTTATATTGGAATTGCGAGTGCAAACTCAGAGAATCGTCGAAGTTGTGCAATTTATTTGCCGTGACAGGTTGCCCCTCCAAAATCGCGCCTTCGTTATTTTCTCATGTCCGGAGGAAATGTTTGATACCGGGTTAGGTTACGTGAGTTCGCAATTAATCCAAATAACGATCGACAATGCTCATTGGCTATCGATGATCTGGCACCTGTTAGTTTTCGATTTATCATAGCATACTAACGAGCAGATATATATTACGCGATAGTCTAAATGTCAGTGTTGTGTGATTATTCACGATTCGCGCGTTAAATTGCACGCGATATGTAAACCAATATTTGATACCAATAATAGAGTAAAATGATCATTCACAGGTATTTGTCGAAAATGTTGACTGGTATGAAGATTTGAAAGTGGGAGATAAGACTTTTTTGCGACTCCAGTGGCAGGGGTGTTGGCAATCATAAAGAGCTAGATAGATGGCAGTGATACATTGTTACGGGCAAATTTATTAGTAAACTAAACATAAGATAAATCTAGAATATGTACTGCAAATTGTCGTTATGTTTCGCTTAACGTTGAAATTTTATTAGACGCTGCAAACAACGTTATAGTTGGATTTTATTATTCTATTCCGAGATATCTGGGAGCTATTGTTCGATACGGTGACCCTAACATCATTCGTTAAAATAAAGCGTAAAACATTCGGTATCTACAGCCGCGATCGTAATTGAAAATTGATTTTCCTCGATCATAACCGAAGGAATTTAAAGCATCTCGACTATTACTTTTTCAACCTTTTTTAAAGCGGCCCCTTCACTAGATCGTCGCGATAAAGTTGTATACGGCGCCTTAACAGGGTTATGACAACGCGACACTTGGGTTTCAGAGTTATTACAAGATTATCGAGACTCGTTTTAGCGGCCAGGCGTGGAAACGGTTTCATGGTTTTCGCATTACTTTACTATTCATAGTAACGCCTGCCGTCAGGGTACTTTCAAGCCTCGGCGGAAAGTAACAAGGGTAGTTAAAATTGGGTAGAAGGAGCTGGAAGACGCTCTACCTCATCGTCGCGCAATGCACCATAATGGAAGCAAAACGAGCCTGACTCTGGTGCTAATTAGATCCTAACAATTTATTAGATAAGCTTAGACCTTCGAACCAGCCACACGTACCAACTTTCGAGGCTGCAAGAAAACAGGCAGCCCACTTGTTTCTCGCTAACGGTGTCCCGTGAGCGTAAATTTGCCTACGATCTTCTCAGATATCGTCTAATTAAGCTTATTCGGGAGTTTGCTTGTTGCAATAATGCGATACCCGAGATGCCTCGCCAGCTGCGGATCAAGACGTCAATTTTATACATGAATTAGGTTTATTTTAAGTTATGCATTCGTATGCAAATCACAAACTTTAGTCACTGTGCAGGCGCACTAAATTGCCGACTGCCAATGGGTATTTCGAGCTTCTAGCTTGTTTCGAACAACCACAGCCGGGATCCAATGATTTATCCTAAATGAGATTCCATTAGACTACGAATATCGCAGAAATTACTAGTGGCTGAAAACGATCGCATAAAATTTGCAACCGATAGTTAAATAATAATTACGAATTCCCTTTGGTGTTTATAAACGGAATTGCATGTTATAAATAAACGCGCTGATCAAGACACAACTAAACAACGCTCACTGATCGTCTAAGCCACAAATATTAATTACTTTCAGTTAATGCTTAGTTATTATGCGATTATAACGAAATGTTTCTGCTAGCCTCAATCACACTATGTGGCCAAATGAACCATAATAGTTCTGAGCTATCGTAACTGCAGCATGTGGTTGTCCAAGATATAACAATAAATACAATCCATATACGTCGCTCATTGTTCACCTGAAATATCGTAATCTGTTTCGATCCATCGCATTCTATTTCACTCGCTAGCTACTCTATCGCCATTTCTTTACAGCCAAATTTCCTCTTAAACTCGAAAAACGTTTCACCCAAAATGACATTCTTCATACCCAAATAACCGATTTATTCCGCGAATGAAACATTTCACTTTATTAATTATTCTCGCGTGTTAAATTATTAAACCATGAAAATTTCACCGCATAGATAATACTACATTAACCTACATTGCTGTAATAATTTATGCATTTATGACAATTTTGAAATCATTTTCAAAGATAGAAAAAATTATTAGATAACCATTCAATATCAAAAGCTGCTTTAATTTATACCGCCGGTATCGCGTTTTTGATCTATCCCAACAAGAGAGATTAATTTGTATTACATACACATTTTCGCCGCTAGTCTCAGAATTCATGTTTTGCAAATATTATAATTATTATGAGCTTCTTGTAAAATACATTCTCTCTACTTAAAACTCACGACCGAGCGTACATAGTGACATTCGACAGCACCCTGTATCGCAATATTAGATGCACAGCACGGTCAAAATTTGAACAACAAAGAGCTCGTTATTTTAAAACTCTTTGTTATTATAAAATTATTCGCACACCTTAAGAGATTGTGTGCAACGAGTGGTTGCGATAACGATCCCGTTAAAGGTATATGGAGTAATAAGACTCATTTGCTGTACGCAATCTACTTCTATGGGTTAATCGACTTTACGCGGTCTTGCTCCTTTTGAAGAAACATGGCTGCAAGTTTGCACATTATTTACGCACTCGCGTTGCTCTGCACTAGCAGAAAACGTCATTATTAATTCAGATCAACATGCCCTCAAGGCAATAAATAATGCAGCCGAGTTCATATTACAAAGTAAGACCAATCATAATACTTGCACGAGGAATCTTGATGAATGGATTTCCTAGTTATGAGCGCACTACATGAACAAGAAATTTGCACTTCAGCGCAGTCAGGATATTGCAAATTTTCATTTCATTCGTTCTTTGTCAAATTTGTTTGACAAAACCGGTTCACTAACGGGTAACTTTTGTTTGAAATACACTGTTTATTTTCGGGTGAAAGTTATCAAGTTAATTAATTTACTCGTTAGTGATTTCCGACAGTTTTATTATTAACTTTCTTATTGTTTCTTATTCGACTAAACTGCTGTGCATTTATACGTATAATCATGTCAATATTTATTTGCATAATCGAATCCTGATAAATAATTCATTGAGAGGTGAACAGCATTGTTTGTGTATATTTAATTATACAATAAGGAACTCTTGATTGTGGTGAGTTAGGCAAAATAAAAAGTTGCATTTGAAATACAATGAATGATTTGTTCAACAGGGACGGTGTAACCGAGAAAAACCTCCATGCAAGTACTTCCATCCACCACAACACCTGAAGGACCAGCTTTTGATAAACGGTCGAAATCATCTAGCGTTGAAAAACGCCGTGATGCAACAGATGGGTCTCACTCCAGGTCAGCCGCTCGTACCTGGTCAGCTACCAACAGTGGTGAGTCTTTTACTTTCGTTCACAAAATACACACACTAATCTTTTGAATTATGTGTCTTCTTCTATTAAAAAACGCGGCTTGATCTTATTTTAATCATTTTTTCCTCGTACGTGATTTTATCTGTTGTACAATGATATTTATAAATATATATTTACTATTGCTGTAGTAAAAATTTCTTTTCGTAGATTTTGTGATATTATTTAGCAATCGTGGAACAGGCATCTATTCAAATAAATCTAACTCTGAAAAACAGTTGTTTCATCAGTTGTTCTTGCCTATTTCACAGGTTGCGTTTGCTGAATGCATTGATAATATTAAAGCAGTTAGCACGTTGCATGTTTTTAATTTTTAAATAGCCTCCACCCAATCGATCCTGTTGCGCGAGGCAGCTTGATTTTATTCCGATAAATTGAGTTTCAGGCGATAATAACTCCGTGACAATGGTGTAAATTCGTTTCTCATGAATTAGTTCGAATCGTCATTGCAACATAAATATTCGAATTAATATGACACAAATAATATATGGATAATTTCGGTTGAATAATTTATGTTTCAAGTTTTAATGCTAACTGTTTGCAATTTTTTGGACCTAATTACTAGATCCGAAAACATTGTTATTAATAATTTGCAATGATCACCTGAGATCATTAACAAGTTTTCGACTTCATTCAAAAGTCTATCCAAAAAATAGTTTCATTTTTAATATACGTTCTCACAGTACGATGGGCATTTTATAATTCATATAAAATGAATCATTGTGGATGAATATTAAAAGTAGATATCATTTTTGGCTGAAATGAAAGTAATTTTGAATGAAGATTGAAGTAATGATTTAATTGCTGCGCCACGTGATGATATCAAGCACATAACACTTGTATGAACGCCTGTCTGTTCCCTATGTTTGCCGCTGTGACGCTCGTGGTAATGGTTGATTGTTGGTGTTTTCTCCAATCGCGTCATTGGTGAACAGGAGGCCCTTTCTCCTACTCCACCACACCATCACCTTCAACAGCAAATCCAGCAACAACTACTCGCTACCCACGCCTTTATGGTAACTCTTGGTTTTGGTTGGCTTATACTACTTATATTTTTATTTTCAATGTATTTTCAACAATCCCTTTTTACACAAACTGTATACAGCATCATATACGGGTTACACTTTCAACATGTTTTTCGAATCTTCACTGTTATAACTTGTTGTTATTTGTGTCAATTGGGATTTACGTTAATGTCAGCAAAATCAACTAAAATGACTATTAATTTTAAATTGAATATTGCTATAATTAAGAAAAAGACAAATTAGATCGTTTCAGTTGATTCAAAAAAAGTGTATGACATTTGAAAAATATAATTTCAACGAAATGTTATTTTTCAAATTCATTTATTAGATTAAGCAATTCTTTAGCAGTAGACAATGTTTGTTATTAATATTAGATAGTAAGATTGTAACAAAGAAATACTCGCAGATCATCTGATAGTTGATTATTATCAATTTTGTTTTTTCGTGTAAATTATTTCCATTAAAATTCTGTAAGCAAGCAAAAACGAAATTACCTGAGAAAATACTGAAAATAAGATTTACCTTGAATTAATTCAACTCCATTAATTTGTTGCTTGAAATTAAAAAAAAATTACGCGATGAGAGTTACTTTTGTGAGAAATTAAGTTAAATGCTGAATATTGATTTTTTTTTCATCGCCGTTAAAATCTCTTTGATAAATTAAAAAAGACATTTGTTACTTATAAAACGACTGTAATATAATATACTACTTCATGAAATATCATCATGTGTAGTTTATAAAAGAAGTTAATTAGTTTACAAGAGTTTTTAGGATGATTTAAATTTTTTTCTCAGCAAATACATTGTGCATGATAGTGTAACAGCGCGACGTTCGTGCTTTCGCGATGAATAATTTTGTTAAAGCATGAATCTGCATGACACGAGGCAGTGAAGCACTCGCGCGCACTTTTCCGATGCTTTTGTGCCTCGTCTAATATTCGATTACCTCTGTTTTGTAGTTCGCTAGCGAATCGGTATCTCGAAAGCTTTTGTGTCATTTTACTTTCGACAAGTTTACCTATCTTTCTTTACTCTGTCACTTCTTGTAAATATTTGTTGTGCTCTATTTGCCCCTCAGTAAGATAACATTTCAATTCTAATTCCATTCCAGGATACAATGTACATTTATAAACTTCATTCATCAATCTGTACGCATCAATAAATAATAACACATCTATCTAATATTTCCATTTACCGATGCGCATACGCATATAAAACCTGTCACGGAAATGTGGATCTTCGTTCCATCCGCCTTTCCTATCTATTATTTGTAATAAGAAATAAGAACAATTGTGCAAAGCAAATGACTTATACGAAATCCTGGATTTGTGTCCGGGTGTTTGTTTTCAACAGGCGACCAATCCGTACCTGACTGGGATGCCACAAGTAGGAAACACATACAGTCCATATTTCGCGCCGAGTCCCATAATGCCGGCCATAATGGGTCCAGCAGACCCCACGGGAGTGGGCAGTCCGTTGGGAGTGGTGCCGCAGACGGTAGCAATGCCGCAGAAGATGCCGCGAACAGATCGCCTCGAGGTATGTCTACCACCAAACTACATTCGACCAGCTGGGGCCCAACATGGCGCCGCGGGGGCCCAGTGCCCAATGGCTGGGCCCAACCAAGCGCCCGTGTACCAGGTCCCGGCCGCCGGCGCTCCCCAAAATCGAGTGTCGCCTGTCTCCACGATACAATCTGTTAATCAGTCCCTTTCGTCTCCCACCACAACCGCCACCTCCGTATGTGCACCCTTACACAATCCCCACGCCGCACCCCTCCACAGTCTCGTCTACGTCCATGCTTACTACGAAGGGCCCTACGTACCGATTTACGTGCGTACGTAGTTCGCCACTGATTCCAAATCCATTCTCATACCTAGATAGACTAAAAGGGGCGGTCACCCTTCCTACAAAATGAAAAACAAACGTTTTTGTAATTAAACATGGTTAGACAGTTTCAAGTGGTTCTAGAACGACAAGTTCAGTTATCGATTTCAGTCCACTTACTTGACTAGATCGTTTGATTATATTTATTAGTGGAGGGGGTTTGTACCCACGATCTGTGAAACGTGGTTAAATAAAAGTACATCAAATATACGCTGTGCCATTTTTATAACTCTAAAATGAATGTCCCTTGGCTGTGAAGCAAAGATTAATTCATTTCAAAGTTATAGTGATGATGTACAAGTATATCATATTCCACAATTCAATTTGCCTCGCGTATTCTAAACAACTGTGAAATCATCTTTAGCTTTATTATGTGATATATACAAATGTAAATTGTATTACCATATGAATACACTGTGTGACAAGTTTTCAGACACGGGACTTTTAGGATTAAATAAATATACGTGATTAATACACAATAATGCTACATTAAAAGGGGCGAGATGAATAAATTATAAACAATTCTTCGTTCCCATTGGTAACCAACGAGGTTTTTTGCATTTTCGATACATTATATATATCTAAATGGTAAGAGATAATGAGTATAACTATTATCGATAAATTCAATGATTCAGACCATCGTCTAAGGGTCTTTTGTATAATCTCGAAATTTATGTTTTAAATTATTCAACAAGTGTATTAAGAACATATATCATTGTTTCTGAGTATTAATTTAACTTTTTGTTGACACTCCATCAGTTTTATAATCTACAGCGTTATTATTATTATTATTATTATATTATTTATGAATAATTTAGTTTCATAAGTTTGTTTCTTAAAATAGTCTAAAATTGGTTTAAAATAGATATTTTGTATGTTCTAATTTGTTATTTCGTAGCGTACTCACACGTGTAATTTGTAAAAGATATAGATTTATTTTAATTTATTTTTGTTTCTAAGAATACAGTTAATTTTCAAGTTAATCAAAATATTAAAATTAATTTTGTTGCTATCATAATAATATAATAACAGTTAATATTATTCGAAATTAAGCATAAGTAATTTATTCATTAAAATCCTTGTTATTTAAGTTTCTTAAAATAAATTTTTAGTATATATTTTATAGATAATTAACTAATTTTTATGAACTTTTAATACTATTTTTAAGTTACACTTCGAAAAATTTTAAATATAGTTCAAACAATGTAAAATAAAATATCGAAATAAAGGACGTAAACTTTGAAAAGAAACTTAAACGTTGCGAATATTTTTACATACAAAGATCCAAAAATTATTATCCAGATACTGAATAAATTGTCGATATTGAGTATTATCGTCTACATATGTTTCAATATGATTTCTAATAAATGGCATATTTTGAAAATTATTATCATATTTGAAAATAATTATCGATATAAAACTGTAGATTCAAGTTGTCATTCAATTAATTATAACAAGATGATGTATGGTAGAACTCATGAGGATTTCAAGTAGAAAAAATGAGTTACGACTAAAAAAAGATAAGAGAAAGAAAAATATATTTTTTCCATTGTAAGATACGCATGACGCTCGGGAGAAATTTTTTAAGCCCGCGGGATTATTCACGAATCGCGGGCTCGTCGATTTCCCGGGAGTCAGCACAGTTCTACTGCATATCGCGACTCGGATGATGTTAAACAAAAAACGTGGTAGTCACGCGAATCAGTCTCTTATGTATATATGTGCATACATACATACGTATGTACATACACATCTAAATATAGACATAACTTTATATACATAAAGTAGTGTTTATATTTGTATATGTACGTATATATGTAAGTATTTCTTTCACTTAAAAAAGAAGAGAAAGTTTTCTTAAAGTTACTTTCGTAACGTAAAAAAATTCTTAGAATTTAATGCATATTTAACTCTTCATGAACTAATGGCAAAAAATCTCGTTAATCATGTCATGAAATAGTGTATATTCATACACTTCAGTTAAATGCAATTACTTTTTTTTTATTTTTTGTTAGATCAATATTGAATGATTATGTAATAAAATGCAATAATTTATATAATATCGTACGTTATTAGTGTAAAACTACAAATCATTTTATTCTCTCCATTCTTCTAGTCAAAGCAAGCATATAAACTTTTTTATAAATTACCAGTTAAAGAAAAACTATACACTTGATATAATTATAATTTGTTTTTAGGTCCAGAAGTAAATTTCGATTAAGTGAAAACGAAAAAAAATATTTTACTATACATTTGATATTTATATAAACTGTAAAAACAAAAATCATTAGAATCGAAAACATATTTTCCTCTCAACGAATTAAATCCATATTGACCAAGCACTGACGTAGACGAGTTATCATATTTACATTTCACATTAGTTATCACTTCAACCAATCGCACAAATCTCGATTTTCTCCGCGTAGAATTATTTTGGAAACAAAAATTGATTGCAAGAAGTAAATATCATTTGACTTCGGCGAGTAAATCGAGATTTAACAATTTGATAGACATTATTTTGATTGAGGTTCAATTTTGAAGTGGTGACGTTATAGAAAGGAATTTCCAAAACAAATGTTCTGATTTCCGACCGATATTCCTAAAGGAGTATACCTGAAGGTATACTCCTGAGTACCTTCAGGTATGAAAAAGTACGATGTAAAAATTCGATAATCGGAACCATTTAATGTAGATTGAACATAATTTGATGTCCACGTTATATAAATTATTTGCAAACCATTAATAATTAATATTATTACAATTATAATATAATTACAATAGATGATAATTGTTATGATAAATCCTTTCGTTATAAATGAATTACACTCATACATACAAAATATATATATGCATAAACATGTATATATATATAAACATCAAAAACAAAAATAACAAATATATATACATAAAACATATGTACGTATGCAGGTTAATGTATGTAAAAAATATATAAAAACTCACATTTAGCGTACGCAAGGACCGTCCTACGCATACGCACATACGAACATATGTATAGATATAGTAGTTAGGTTAACAAATTGATTGTTTATATTTTATATGATCAGGTAAAGAGCCGGTAGCAAAAGTCGAACAATTAACGCTGTTATCGCAATTCGTATTTGTATTGAATAAGAGAGAGATTTATATACTAAATAAATATATATGACGTTCGTAACGTTGCTTTAAAAACGGGTCGCACTACAACGAAAATCGTTTGTTTCCGTGTAAAAAGAACTCGTGGCAATTACTTTGATTTGATTGTTTCCACGTTGCGATCGAAGCGCCCATTTCGAAGTTTGCTTCCGGATGCAAGAAAGAATCAGGAAAAATCTAATATCTATTGTCTCCTATTTTCATCGTCCATTCATCATCCTCCCTGACGGAGTACTTTTATGCAACTCTTTCTCCCGTTCACCCTCTCTTTGTCGAATCCCTCAACTTCCCTTACGACCGAATAGAAGATAAAGAAATTGAAAATAGAACTTAATGATATACAAAAGTATAAGAAACGAGCAACGTGAACTATTAGAAAGGTCTCTCTCTTCAAGGCTGTCGTGATTATAAACGATCCGAAATAGAGACCGAGTAATAATAATAATAATAATTAATAGAGAAGACAAGCAGTAAAAAGACACACGCACACACACATACTCGATGCGAGAATTGTCGCGATTCAGAATTATGTAGGACGACTTTTTGTCAATGTTCACGACCTAATGATAACTATCGAATTCGAAAAATTGAGAGAAATGAAGGATGATCAATCAATAATCGTAAATACGTACGTAACAAATAATTGTCACAATGTAATAATTAGCGATGACGTGCATAAAGTCCGCGTCACGAGAGTCATTTTTGATGATGGAATTCAAATAAAAGGAAATGTAATTGAAACTGAAACTACTTTAGTAGACTGTGTTTATTGTTATTGTGTCTCTCATTAGTTTTTTTTCATATACTTATAGATTATTCGATGAAAGCCTTGCGTGATTCTACTCATTTTCATATTCTTTTTTATTTTTTCCTACATTTTAATTGGCATTTTATTGTGCACGAAAACAAGTCAAAGTTTTTTCATGAAAAACTTAAAGTCCAATATTTTGGTTTCGTTTTCGATTAGTCGAACAGACTGCTTCGGAAGGGATTCCAACATATACTAATCCATTATTTTGTTCACTCTTTTCATTTTAAACGCAAAACTTATGGTTGAAAACCAATTTTACAAATCTTTTTAGATATTGGCTTTTACATTTTTCAATCGAGTACAATATAAGTTATGTTTTTTTTTTTTTTTTTTTTTTTTTTTAAAATTTTGCTTCAGTTATTGTTTATTCTTACAATTTTATAAATAAAAAAAATATTAATATAGTCCCTTTCTGAATTTGGGGCGGTGGGTAAAAACGTTTTGCATTAAAAGAACATGAATAAAACTCCTACCAGATACCTTATAAATTAAGAAGACATGAAAAACTCTCAATAACTCTTATCAACGGGCCTTAGTATTATAACAGCCTTG
>JABFQD010000073.1:0-42699 GCA_022817045.1 Psix sp. ZL-2020
AATAAAATTTAACGATATTTTAATTATTTTTTGTGTATGAAATATTCCATACGATGCATTTTATTCATTACGCGAAATAAATAAATTTCAAACGTATGATACAATAAAATGCAATGTGCTACAAATTCAAATTTGATATACCTTTATTTGAATAAAAGCAATGAACTCAAAAAATGCATGCTTCGCTTTTGATCTCGCCTAAGTGAGTGATTAGATAATACACACGTATCATCACTTCATCGTCATTAATATTTGCAGTGTCTTGACGTTGTTTCGTTGGGTTCGCTGAAAATACGCGTACAAAAGGGGACGTTCGTAATCCTGCGTCATCCATGAAGCGGATCCTTCGACCGTGCCCACGTTATTTGCATATATTTCGCAACAAGCAAAAAACAGGGGAGATGCGAGCCAAACGACAAGCAACAAAAAACGGAAGCCGCGTACAAAACGCGTAGGGAAAGCAGTAATCGCAAGGGGATCGCGCGTCTTCTAGAGCACTCTCGCGACGATCAAAAGTGGCTGACTCTTCGGTTCCGGCGAAACCATTAAAATGCTCTGTCAACAAACCAATTAATACTAGCTGATATTCGCTCTCTTCTATCGGAGGAAGAATGAAGAACAATATTTTCAAATTTTCGTTGCCTCGATGAAAAGAAAATTTAATTGATTGGTTGAGTTATCTTTTTGAAAAGATAATTCCAGTAGAAGATCATTTCAAATTAGATATACATGAAGTGTTTTGTCTTTGATAACTGACTTTTTATTTTTTGACAAACTAATTTCTTCCACTTCTTTTCATCATTTGACGTTTCGCGTAGTTTTAGAAGAAAGTCAAATTGACCATATTTCATTTTTTGAAATAGTGATTTGCGTCAGCTTTACTGATCGACTTGATTCCTGATCGAAATTGAGTGCGCGCGCATTTCTGTCTGCTACTTCAAACTCAACGTATACTATATGTGGATGCAATATACAAATTAAAACGGTTTCTCGAAATTCACTAGATTAGAATTCATTCGTGCAAATATTTGATTAAATCAAACTAATGTTACTTGAATCAACTAAAATCCATTGGTTGAGAGAAATTTTTATCTTGCCGTTGCGTTAAAGTTCATTACCTGGTTAACCTTTTACATATTATATAGGTCTCACATTCGTTTTTTTCCAACCGTCGTTATTTTTAATTTGTTTTAAAACTATCAGAGATATCTTTTAAAAATATGTATCGATGCAATGTGATAAAAGAGGTATTTTTGCAAGTGACGATTTCGAGATTTAGACTTACGTTATTGGGTTAGCTTGTTTTTGTACTGAGAATTGTAAGGTTTTGTCGTAGTCAAAACTGTTTGATTGGTCGCGCGAATGACTGGCGCGGGCGGAAAAAGAACTGAAAGCTCAGTGAGGTTGCGGAACAAAGCTGGACTAACAAGCTTAAGTAGAGCGTAATCTTTATTCGCAGTGCATCGAACGCTAAGGGTTCGCGGAGACGCGTGCGTTATTCAGAGACGCCGGATCAAAGGATCGCTGAGCCAAAGCGTCGGCGCGTTATGCTGGTCATTCTTTGCCGTGTGTAATTAAGTTCAACGTATCGCTCGCAAAAATCTCCTCCAGCTTTGAGCTAATCTGACTGAAATTTCAGTCAAACTGGACACAGCTTAATAACTTGACCTGTGACGCGATCACTTTGCTGTGATTAAGAAGGTTTCTTCATCTTGCGAAATTCTTTACTTCCAACTGATCCAGATCAAATGTGAATTTTAATTTTCAAATTAGCGTTTAATGAATAAAACAAGTTTCGTACAATTCAGTTTCGCATAAGCCCTTGACGTAAATTAGAACTAGCCAGAATGAAAATTTATATTATAGCAGAAAATAATCTTTAAACTTATAACTTAAATCGATTGAAATACATTTTATTTGAATAATAAATATTTGTAATAAAGATTGTTGAAATAAAAATAATGCTTAGAAAACAATGGAATTGCTGTTTTAAGTGTTCAAAAATACATTTACATTTGGAAATAAAAAATCATTCTCTTTTTGCGAGTACTTTTGTTTCATCTGGTTATCTGCTTAAACAATCGACCAAAATAAAGCCGGTTTTCTTTAATCATGACTGTCACTGGATTTTTTTAGTCTCCGAGAGATCGACATCAATTGACACATTCGAGCTCGTCGGTGCTTTGAAGAATTTTACCCTTAAATGAGGAAGTGTAACAATTTATCCGACCATTTCATCACGCTCTAAGTGACTCTGAATGATTCGATCGTAGTTTTCCCCATCGCCGGTGTCGGTTAAAAATGGGGGTTAATGTCGCGGTAATCGTGATATCTTAATTGTCTGCGATTGAGAAAAGCATCGAAAAGATTGACCATTCGAAAAAGCGAGTTTTTTTTGCTTTCGAAAGGTGAAAACGATCACGTAATTGGCTGCAAAAAAGCTGCCAAAGAAACGAAATGAAGTGGTTGGTCTAGGTTGAACGACTCGCGTTGGCCCGCTGGGTTTCCGAGAAAACACGCACTCGTAAACTCGTAAACAGTATCATTTCTATTCATCTCGCGGCGTCATCCAACGACTCGACAGAAAAGCAACACTTTCGTCGTCCTTTTGGGTCGCTGGTTGGGAGAGCGCAGGCGCAGTCGATCTGCCAACGCAATCCCCATTAATCCTGAGAATGAAATCGCAATTGCGGATCGTTTAGCGATCGAGAGCGCTCGTGTGAGCGACGAGGAGGATTGGTCGTGTTGGAACGCGCGAGCAATACGAAAAAGCAGTGATGCTAATTGACAACAGGGCTATGCAAATGAGCGAGTGGTCGCTTTGACAGATCGGCTGAAGCGTCGTTAATTGTCTATGCAATCGAACGATCGACGCGACCTCTGCGCGTGTCAGGGAAGATTTTTGCTTGACACTTTAGTGAACAGCTAGGCTCTCCCGATAGTAAATATATTCAACCGATTATCGACGACTTCCCTTTTGAACACGTTTGCTCCCTCTGTCGGAGTATCCGGCGAGCAAAGTGAGCGAGTGCTGTTGCATTTGCGTGGTCAAATTGTCTAGAAATAATAATTTATGAACTCGTTAGGGTAGTCAGACAAGAAATTTGCATATCAAAAATGAAGCTCAACATCTGAGTTGAAAATGTCTCGGACAGATTTTGTTTTGTACAGCGCGAAATGATTCCGTGATTGTGTTGGAGTAGACTTATGAAGGGGACGTAATAAATAAGGTATTACAAAGTGATATGCACTGAAGCAATAGTTGCAACACGAGGGATCGCGAGAGCAAATGTTGCGCGATAAGCGTGCATGAATGTTTGTCTGTACTCACCTCTGAGGATCTGGTAGAGGAAGACCTTGATGTGGTCGGGACTCAGATGCTGCGGACTGACGATAATCTTGTGCAAATCGCTCTGCAGCAGCTCCGTAATTACATATCTGTATGCCGAATGATTAAGGAAACACACCGCTTGTGACGTGCACGTTGAAATCAAAAAGTCAAAACATTATTACATAATCGTTCAAGTTTATCTCGTTATTTAATCAGCTTATATTAAATCACTGTCAAAAGTGCTCAGCCTTGAGCGGCTTACTTGAATAAAATCGAGTTCGAAACTTAAGAAGACACCTTTGCTGATCTATAGTGTTCCATTTGGATTCGACTCTTTCTTACGTCTTATTTCTTTTAATTAAGTCAATTAAGCCGGGCTGCATTAGCATTAACAATTCTGCTCAAGACAATAGTTTTGAAACGCCGTCAAAAAAGCGTATCTCCTGTCTGATTCAATACTTTATAGCGGGACACTTTTTGCAGACATTTTTAACGCAGTTCTCCATTAAAGCCAGAATAAACAACAAAAAAGTTGACGAATAAGCGTCCGGGGAGTTGAACATGCAGTTTTTTTGCCAGTTCGAAACTTATACTTTGTTGCGAACCAGGATATCCAGATCTGGCAGATGCGTCATCGTCGACATAAACTGAAAACTAATTTAGACGACGAAACAACATTGTGACGGACGCGGCTTGATCGCGATGCGAGAGAGAAAGACAGAGAGAGAGAGAGAGACGGGACTCGTGAAAATAAGCCCGGGCGAGGCTGGCGGGTGTGCTCGGCGCTAAATCATTGGCACGTCGGTGAAGTCGAGTGGTGTGTTGAGCGCTCGCTCAAGACCAGTACATAAATTCCATCATAAAGGTCGTCGCTTTGCACACGTCGAAGCCGACCGCGACACGTGTCCCTCCTTCGCGAAATCCATTACCGCCAAGACAAAAGTCAAGCGCGCGAAGCCACAAGCTCGTATAATTTATAATCCATTTTTTCTTCTTCTTCCTTTTGCAATTGTCCGAAGTCGTAAAGTGACGGCTTTACGGCGGCATTTCGGATTTGCCTGCGTTAATGCGCGTTCTTTAATCTGCAGATGAAAGGATTTCACATCGCAAACACTGTTCATTTGGTCTTAATCAAAGCTTCCATTCCTTTTTCTCCCACTGAAACGATCAAGTCGTTTTATACGCTGAGCTATTTGCTCATATAACCGAGTTAATGTCAATATATGATTTTATATAGACATATACAATTATATGTATCAACTTCATAAATAGATAATTATATACAATTATACACAGGTATATAAAGAGATATTCTGAAATATGGATAAGCGCAACTTTGTAACTGATATTTTGCGAAACATCTTAGCAACATTGATGAACTTACAATTACGACGATCTCCCCAAGTTTTTCATTACAAATGTATGCACCGCACACTGAAAGTTCAACTTTTCATTCAGCTGCACTCTTTTCGTAAGACCGAGAAGTTGATAACCGGAATTCATGAAAAAAGTTGGCGCAAATTCGAATCATAAATAATATTTATAACATTCAAAGTTACGGGACACAAAAATTAATACAAGCGTCGCGGGATGTTAGAATCTACTTTGTTTTTCAGTAGCGAACATTGTAACGATTATTACGGCTAAGACTACACTGCTCACGTATCAAATTTTATTTGATTGTAGACTGTGTTAGTTTAATTAAGGTTAAATACAGGTATCATTACAGTTCTTTTAATCGTTAACGAAACTCTCGGATGTAAACATAATAGAAATAGTGTAAACGCTCGTTTAAGGTGTAAATTTGTTTGAGTTTTAAACAGAAAACAATTTTTGTCATCTAATCTAATTTAAATTGGATTTAATTGTAACTAAACACACCAATACAATTAATTAATTTGTAAAGTTCAACAGAACATTAATTTATGAAAAGCCTAATTAATTAACACACCATGTTTCAAATATTGAAACAAGTCGAACGTGGCATTCTTTATCTGTTGAATGAAAACGTCGTAACTTATAGCTGTTCCACCAGAACGACTTATTCGTGTTCAAGTTCATTGGGATAATTATATAAATTTTTGTTTATTAATTAAGTTACTTTGGTCGTTCAAAATGATAACGTGTTTCCTTCATAAAGCAGTAGAGCCGAGCATTAGCATGAGTAAGTTTTCCTTTGTTCCAGGCGAAGGTAGTAGTCCAGGAGTCAGGCTCGAAGTTGGCTCGCAAGCAGTCGGCCATCTGCGCTCTCTGTCGAGTCGACTTGCATACCACTCGCAGGCACCAGTCTCTACCTGCATTCCAGTCCTCCCATCGACCTCATTCCGCCATTATATTATTTCATTCTCTTGGCCACTCTCACGACTTTCTGGACTAAACTGCGCGGCTCGACTCGTCCAAATTACGAGCATCCGTGCACCAGCCGGACGTTGCCATAAACAAGAGCGTATCGTCGCTTTTACGACGATTCATGAAATCGTCGCGCCTCAGCGAGAAAGTGCCGCAGACCAGCGAGAGCCAATGGATCCGAAATATGATCCGAAACTGAATCTCCGTGCTAAAGACGTGTAGCAGATTGGAATCGACTAAGACCACACGAAAACTACCGCTTGGGTCGTGTCGTCCATTGTGCAAGTCCGGCCTTTTATGTAATCGCCGAAAATTCGAAACGACGCATCTGGTCATATTCGGAAAATCAGATACGTAAATATTATGAAATGATATTCCAACGAAGGCGATAACTAAGAGCTCAAAGTGTAAAGTCATAGAGTTTGGGATTTTATCGAGAAGATAAATGAAATATTGGATTGAAATTAAAGTGTAATTTGGATAAGCATTCCAATTAGTTTCGGAATGAATACTACGATTTCTAAATGACTTATAAAATATCCACAACGAGGAGTAAACGTATGAGGCCAGCTTGGTTGTATGTCAGTAGCAAAATATTAGCGCGACTGTTGGCACGGTCCGCTGCGAATAACTCGGAATTCTAATTTGCCAAATGCAAAATCGATAAGACCTTTGTCGTTTTAAGTGCGAGCTCCCAAGCTGGGGAACAAGGATTAAATAAGTCTCGAAGTATCGAGCAATTTTGCGCATAAGTTAGGCCCATCATCTGTGGCGGCTGATGGCTCGGAGTTAAGTTGGAAGTCAAATTTGCAGAATCATCGTGAGCAACGAAAAGAACGGAGATAAAAATATTGATTCGATTAAAAATGCGTCTAATTAGTTGATCCTGAGGTCATTAATTAATTATTGTCCATATGCTTTTTAGTTTAGCAAAAGATGGAGCTAGAGATTGAGAGGAGGTGGACGAAAAAAGCGGAAGGATATTCGAGAAAGAAGGCGGGGGAGGACGCAGGCGTCGGTTTTGGTTTTGTCGAGAAAGAAACCGGTCGAAGATCGACGCGCTAGCTCACATCGGTCATCGACCAATCCAGGGACCCGTCCGACCGCTGTTAATCCCGCTGCTGCTTTTCCGACTTCGCCTTCATTTTTCATTCAAATTCGACGCTCAGACGGCCCACTTCAAAGTTATGTGCGCAATTTCCGCCCTTTTGTCCTTCCGAAACAATTCGTCCATTCGTTATCTCGCGCCAAGCACAAACGTCTTTGACTCAAAACATGCTTATTTTAACGTTTTGCTTCGAATCCGATCCTGTTTTCATCAAACCATATAATTGTATGAATAAAAATGGACGTCATTGTACATGGTCTGTTACGGTGCGGATTTGAATTTATATCTGGATAAAAAATATGTTGATGGAAAACAAGAGAAAGAATAACCAAACAAAGGAATCAATGAATTACCATGATTTGGCAGTAATCATTTTCCTGGTTATCGAGATAACGGCACAACAAAGGCGACTGTTGGCGGAACGTTACGCTGGAAACTTTGACGGAGGGCGCAAAAAGTTGGAGGGCTTTAAGGTATTTTCGCACGGCAGGGGAGTCGACTTAAAGGACAGGCGGTTCCAACTGCGCGCAGGGGTTGCTCCGCCGCCAGACGCGCGCTTTCAAACGAACTTTCCGATGATGAAAGCTACCGGTTTCTAGCGCTCCTGTTAATGTACTTATTATAAATATAAATGGATTACTTAGAATTATTAAGTTCAACCCGAAAAGAAGCACCAAGTTACGTTTCTTCGCATTATTAATCGCAAAACTTGTACTGCCAATTACTGGTAAGTACTTTGCTTTTTACAATAATTGCAATAATAAAATATACTATTATAAAATCAAACAGAAAATGTTGAATTATGTTGTATTATATAAATGTATTTTATTATCAAATAAAAATTAAGTTAAATTTATGTAACATCGCAATAATTAGTTTATTTTGGAGTTATATATATGGTTATATATATATGCTTATTTTTATGGTTTCTATGTATATTCAATAGCTGTCATTTACCAAAGATATCATTTTTCCAGTTAAAGTACATATTGAAATGAAGATACGAAAAAACGTTATGAAATTGACGATACTAGTCGTAACGGAATATGTCATTTAAGAATTTGGGTACGCTGATATACACGAGCGATATGGTAGCCACATATGCGGGTGCATATAATTGAGATCCGCGAGAAAAGCGAGTCGAGTAATTGTTTGCGTTCGAATTTCATAGCCGGGAGGAAAGAACATGTGGCTCAATATTTTCATTAAAGCAATCTTCGGGGAAACGATTAACCGATTTGGATGTGTTGATGGCGATATCGTTAAGAGCGGCGCTCGAAATGAATCCGAGCGAGCACTATGCGATGGGAAAAAAAACTCGGAACAAGTGTGCCGCTTGGTCGTGAGCATACTAGACACGAAACTAAATGAGGAATATGAATAGTCGGTCTATAATCAGATTACTTTTGAGCGCACATAAGCGTGCATTTGGCATAACTGTAGGGGGAGGGAAGTGACGGCGGCGGCCGCTGGATCGATAGTTCCATCGAAACCAAGCGAATCAGCTGATGAGAGAGGGAATCAATTTTCTGAAGTCTGTGCTTTTAAATGGCGCCAATTATAAGCTCTGGTAACTTTGACATATTCAGATGTACATCCTCGGATGTGCGAAAATAGCAGACCGGTAGATCCACCTTGTTTGATATGATATATCCAATGCAACTATCATCGCAAGTCTGATTTATTAAGCAACCAGGGAGAATTTATTAGCTCGCTTCGATTGGTCGATAATCGTTTATCAGTCTCAGTGCCAATGGAGTCTTGCGATTCGGATTGAAAATTGCCAAATGAAACTGGCGAGAGGTTTCAACAGATGGTAATTGAAGCGGGCGATAAAAAGGAGCTACACTCGAGTGGCCGAGTACACGCAGAGGTTATTAGCATAACATTAGTTTTTGGCATGTGCGTGAGACCGGGCGGACAATACGGCCACTCGACTGTACGCAACAGACGCGCGTATGTTGGCGTTTATGCAGCGAGACTGGCAGCGCACTAATAGCATTCTATCGGCGTATCAATAGCCCTGTCGGGAACATTAACAATTCATGACTATACATAACTATGTCCTGCGATATTAACCATCATGAGATACGCTTCGCAGGAGCTGTAATGGACAATGCAAGTTTGGATAGCTGGATGACGAAGATGACACGTTGTTGTTGCCCATAATTGTCGTCGCTTTGATTGTAAACCCACCTAATGTTATTTTCCATTTGTTGCTCGATGAAAATATCAGTTCTTCCTAAAGTTGCGTGCGAAGATGGAATTGCAATCGAAAACGAGATTGTCAATTGAGTTATTCGAATAACAACAGTGTTCAAGAGGATAATTCTAATTTGACTCTGAAAGCATTTGTTTGTTCAATTAAGAGATGATATACAAATGTTTAAATATTGTTTGTCCATGAAACTTCTATGATCAAAGATTCAACTCTGTTTTTAATATAGTTTACTTTGTTTCAACTTGTCACAATATTCACCTTGAGTAATATATTTCATCGCTGGATTTCAAGTCTTGAAAGTTACTGAATTAATTGGATCGCTTCGGAAATTGATCAATTCGCATTAGAATGGTCGTTGCAATCAATATTGAGACGAAGCGCCAACAAATTATTCGGTTGAAAAAAAGGCGTAACCAGTTGATCTGAGGAATAATGGCAGCAATTACTAATGATGATTTACGCAGTGCGCGAGTCTCCAAGGTATCTTGTCGAGGCGAAGTCCAAGACGGGCTGATTTATGGTCGCGATAGTCCCAATAAGATTAACTCGTGGTCTCCCGTCGATGAGCCGCTCGTTCGGATTACCAATCGGACCATGCTATCGATTACCTGGGTGCAATCGACCAGGTCACCGATCGGTGCTCTTCATTTCCCAATTAGTTTGTTTACAATAAAAAATACTGCTTTTCAGTCATTCATAAGTAGTCTGCTGAGCTTCGAGGATTGAATCTAAATGATAATTTAGCTATGGTTGGAGTAAAAGGAGCAGCAGAAATGAAGTCTGATGAGAATTATGAAAATGTCTTTGAGAAGTAAAAGAATGAGGTGAGGTTTCAATTGTTGTCAGGCATTAAGAACTTTGGGGATGGCGCTGTTCTAACAAGAATAAAGGCAGCTTGGAGAGGATCTTGGTCAGACATATGTTCAACCTAATCTAATAAATCTTTAGTCTTGTTTCTCGCGTTACCAACGGTAAAAGGATCGATATCGTAGGTCTGTATATACGAATACACATGCAAAAGTGAGCCCACGTAAAAATGAACACACACATGAGACTCGCAAAACTCATCTAGCCAGGACCAAAAGCCAGCCGAGCCAAGCCTGATCGCAAATAAATATCGCTTTTGCTGACTCGGACGTTGACATTAAAGCGTCTAAACGATTTTCCTAATGGTCTTCGGTCCAACATGATTTCACAATTTACACCAGAGATCGTGAACAGGTATTGTCCTAAAAAAGTGAATCCTTTTGCAATTAAGAGAAAGAGACACCTCTACTCTTGAACTTTTAGTTCTAATTGATTATCGCAAAATTCAGTATTAGACTTTGCAGCAATCTGTCCTTCTAATCAAATACGAAGCAAAACTGTGTTTCGTTTTATGGTCCAATCGCTTAATTTCACCTTCCGAAATTGACTAGATCAATACACATCGTTACAAAACTTGATGCATTCACACTTTGTAAACATTGATGACTGTAAATAAACTTGAACTCGATGTAAATAAATTCGTCTTTAACGGATCATGAATCGATCAACTTTGCTTGTGCAACTGACCTTGGAAAATCACCTTTGCCTGGAGTAATTTTTTGTAGTGAAAAGCTTCTTTAGTGTTTGTCGTAGCTGAGAACTTTGTGCGCGTTCTGATATTTCTCTTCGGCTTACTCTGATTCTGATTACACCATTGTCCCTTGAAATCGCAATATATCCGACGCGTATTTGCAGCGTTCAAATACCATGGTATTTTCTTTTCCCGCAAATCGCCTTTTCTTCGTCACGTTAGTGGAAGGTAGGAGGTTGGAAGAAGTGAAGATAGAAAAGCGGAAAAGCCCGCTGAAGAAAAAAGACCTTGAAATGAATCTTGTAACCCGATTAATGACCTGGTTAACTTCTTTTCTGGTTTCTATGGGACTAAGGCAACTAGTGGTGCCCCCTCAATCTGCTCATCCCCAACTAAAATAATGACCTGGTTAAAACTCGTGACCAATTTACTGACTTGGTGATAACATGCGTCTCCAGACGTGCAAACTTATCGCACGAATATACAAGGCTTCTTCTGTAGAATACGCGAGGTTTCTTCTTACATTATGCCAACCGTGTCCTAAGTCCTACGTATTCCGTTTCTCGTCTCTCTCGCGCAGCATTTTCTTTTATTAATACTTCGCGTTGAAATTCCGTAGCATCATCCAATTTCTTTACTTTGGCAAACTTTTCACTTCGTTTATCCAGATTATAAAAAATGTTCGCCAAGAATTCTCTGGCGGGCTCTTTTAACCCCCTCCCCCCTCCAAAAAATTGCGTTATTATACGTATATAAAAAGGATACATTTCCTGGAAGAAGTCTAGGTGTGGCGGTTGTAGAATATCCAGTGCCGAGAGGACCTGAAATCAAAAGAGATCAACCTATATTTTTGTCCAAAATCCGAGTATCGATTCGTCTCGGTGACTACTCGACCAATGGTCCATTTTATTGAAGCAACTCTCTTTCTGTAAGAAACATTTTTGAAAAGAATTTTGGAGCGTAGGCATAAAGCTGGCTTGAAAATGAAGAATTCGATGGGAGTAGCTAGGTAAATGGTAACAGACTATTGGTCGACGGATGTTGGCCGAACGAATGTGTAAGAGCAATAAGTCGCTGAGTGTTCACGAAGCAGAGCGCAGGATGTTGTTGCAACTTACGTTTTCGTGTTTGAAGAAACAAAGCATCTTTAATTCCCTAAAGACCCTTTTGCTGCTGACCAAACTTTGAAAGACATTCGGCAGTTTCTTCAAGGCTACTCTCCTTCCATCCCGGGGATCCGTAACAGCCCTAAAAACAAACCAAAGTACATCAGTTCACGTCAGTAAACCTTTCAAAGAAATTGTTCTACTTCGAGGACATTGAATTCTTTTCTGTTATCGAATCCTCTTTGCTTATCAGCAGAGAGACAATTTCGTTTAAAATGGTCAATATGTCGAAGAGCAAACAATTGTCGTTGATTTAAAATAACAAATACTTATTGGCACTTTGTGTTATTTCGGTAACTCATTAGAATGATAATCTTGTCCTTTTCAAATTGCAAAAAGCATATTTATTATTAAATCAAAAGAAGACGATTTGTCTAACTTATTTTCTCATTTTCGACTGCAGGTTCAAACGTTGCGCCACAACAGCATTAACACGTCGGTGAGGTTATTACTTCTGGCGACAATTTTGCGAAACAATTTTCATTTTCATAGCGAAAACGTGGGATTACAATTTGCGTCCCCCTTCGAATGCAAAACTCGCTCGACGCGTAACCGTCGTTCTGAGGAATTACGCACCAATTAACCCAGGTTATTGGTGTGAGAGGGATGAACGAAGTTAAAAGAGAACGAAATATTGCCATCAGTTTATCGAGTGAGAATGTTTTTTTCATTTTCGTTTCGTGGCTTTTTATTCCCCCGCATAGTTTTTGTCTGTCGATAGTCACGTTATAACGATCGACCGGGCGCAATGTCTTCCAAGTTCGTGTGAGTTTCGGAACAATTGATTGCTGTTTTTGCCCGACCACGTTTCTTTTGCGTTCGATTACAAACTATCCAAGTTTTGTTGAATAATAAAACGAACAAACGAATGCAAGTAAGAACTCGTGTGGATACTCACGAAATAAAAACGAAGGTCGCACAAACGTTCTCGGGTCGTTTCGTGGGCTTCGTAAGTTGCCTTTTATGAGCTCGCATTTTCATATTCGTATCAACGTCAAATATTTGAGATCACGCTTTTCGTGTTTGTTAACATTTGTACTTTTTATTTTGTTTTGTTTGTCATGACACTAACATAAATGTTAACTTTATGACCAGGAAAAATTTGTTTATTTTATAATTCAAGTGTATAAACCTCTATAACAAAATAAACAAAAACATCAAAATAAAATGACAATAATATTTACAATAACAAATGATAATGTTATTCTTGTTAAATCATTAGTGATTTTAATATTAACAAACACATATAATTTGATTGAAGTACTTATAAAAATTACATTGACTCTCAAACAATAAGTGTGTCAATCAGAAAAATTGTTCACGTGTGGCATTCGAGAGTCAACTATGAATCGAACGTGCGTAAAACGCATTAATTGAATCAGTCAAATATTTGTGAGCCTTTACAAGCTGGGTTCAGGGATAAATAAATGGTGATACCTTTTTTCTGTGAATATAATCGCGATTGCGCCATTTGTCCAGATAACCGCGCATGCGCAGTGGTCACAACGTGTTATTACTTGGCACGTGCAAGAATAGCCATCGGCAATTCGACGAAGTATCGAAGATCGATAACTAAGCTAATGACCGTTCACTGATTAGAGCCACTTCGTTCGGTACGCTAGCAGATACTTTGTTTTAATTCTTTTTAGTGTCGCTTCCTAAACGACTAAACGCCATTTACTAATTCGCTGCATTACTCAAGATTGTTTCAAGTCGAACCGAGTGTCTCTTTGTTTTCTCAAAAGAAAATATGTCAAGTAACGTATTCAAAACCAACGAGACAAATGCCCGTCTAATGTTGTTCAAGTTTTGTTTTCAATATCCTTTTTAGTTTTTATTTTGCCGATTTTATTTGAATTTTTAGCAACATAATGTAATTATTATCAAGTTGTCTTTTACACGCACACGTTTTTTAAGTGTACAGTGTTTTTGATAGGTTGAATAAGATGAACTACTTGTTTATTGAGCGAAGGAAAAAACATTTGATTGAGAGTACTTGAGGATATGATTTTGGCGCGCGTGCGCGATCCTTCGAGATGACTGATAGTTTTATCCCCTCGTTTGCGGGCGGAAAAAGGGCACGCAAGAACCCTTGGCGGAATTCGGAATTCCCAAGATGAAGAGGGGAATATCATAAGCCGAGAAAGCTCAAACGGTTACGCGCGTTAATTCAAAACATGAAGATGCGGCGAGAGCTATTGATCCTTTTTATGTAAACATTGCTGTCAGCTTTTTATTACGAAAAATGAAACAAAAAAATCAATAAATCGTAAAAACGAATTTTCCGATTCCTCGAAATCAATGATTTTTATGTTTAAGTTTCAGACTACTGGCAAAAAATATTGTAAATGAAGATTGATTTCAAAAATAATGTATACAAAACTTTTCATTTTACAATAAATTAAATGAAATAAGAAAATTGATTGGACAAAATATTGTTTATAATATTTATAAATAATATTGAAACATTTGTGTGAAATTTTAATTATAATCTTAATATGAGTTTCAACAAATTATTTTAACACAGTCAGAAGGCAGATAATTTTTAAATTGTGTAACTGCTTTTTTACAATTTAGTTACACATAATATAATGTCTACTTTGAATATAAATCATGCAGTTTAAAAAAATATGTTACTTTACACTTCATAATGTTTGTACCTAAATGATGTCAAATTATATTACGTGTAGTGCATTTTCATAATCACATTTTTCTTAATATACAATTTGTAAAAATATGAAATTTATTTTTCACATTGTAAGAAACCAGTGGTGACATTCCATCACCGATTTGTAAAAAATGTAGAAACTTAAATACGTCTCATGAAAACGGGTTTCTTTGTCGCGTGAATAATCATAGATTGCAGTATAACATAATATTCTGAACGAACAAGATGTGGGACAGAATCGTGATACACGTGACATCATTTTATCAACAGTATTTTTATGAGACCTTTGTGTTGGTGGCAGGTGCGATCGCAGGTGATTCTAAAGTAGTTGTCTTTGAAAAGTTTTCAGTATCTTAAAGGAAGATCGAATTTTCGAAGAATAAAATAAAATTTGAAATCGTTTCGAAAAGATTCAATTATGTTGAAAACAAATAAAAAGAAATACTGCAAAGTAGATAAAAATATAATGTTACATTTTTATTCAAGGCACAAGAATCGAAACGCATAAATTGGAATCGATGGATTTTCACACGAATAAGACTCGACTTGAGGTTGATTAAGTGGTCGCGCGCCTCGGAGGACGTTACGAGATCCCCTGACGTATCTTCGGCGGCACGAGCGGGCGGCGCATGTTTATTCATCAGCTGCGAAACTTTATGGCCATTGATAATTTGATCACGAAGCATATTTGGCTACCGTAAATAATAACTTGCGAATTCCGGCTTTTAAAGTGCACTGTAAAAGCGTGGTCAATTTGTACTAGGTTTTGTTCAATTAAAATTTTAATTCATAACACAACTTTTCTAATTCACTTTAATGTCGGCGAAAATCTGTAGGTTTCGTTTGACAGTAAGAAGCCAAGTTTTTTATCAAATCGGTCAATAAATGACTAATTGTTCTATTTTCATTCTGCTTCACTTTTGTTAAAATAGCTCTCAACTAATTGAAAATTGAACTTAGCAAACCAATGTTCGAAGGAATTGGAATTGTAAATTTGAAATAGCCATAAACACTTGATAATGATAAAATGATCATTTTTAGTTTTTTCAGCTACAGTGAACATTGACAAATTATTATGTTTATTTTAATACTATATTATGAAATGCATATAATGAATGGCTCTGAGGTATGCATATTTATTTTTAATAAATCATATGAATTAATAATGATTGATATTGTCATGAGTTTTTAAGTGACTTTTTTGATTTTTCAGTTTATCCAATAATTATTTATAAAAATGATCAATTACTGTGCCAGCATAGTTTTAAATCATGATATGCTCTGAATATACAATTTAATACAATTCTATTTGTTACGACTAAAAAATAATATTCCAAAGGAACAATTTATTATTCCTTTGGAATAATATTATAATAATAGTGCTTGAATTTTTGATTCCAAATGGAACATGGATCTTAATTTCCGAACAGTTGGAGAACATCAATTGAAATTATGTTACATAATAGCAAGCTACTGAATGTCGTATCGAATTACAGTCGATTAGCTATTGCTTGTCCCTTCGGGTCATAATTTTGTTGCATAAGCGTAAACTTTACTCCGCATTCTCTGTCCCGATTTAGCTTTGTATGCCTATGGCGAATAATTACATCAGACAAGTTAATAAAAAGGAATTTCTTTTTTTTTCTAAAACACCAACTAGAAATCGAAGTCTCGTGAATGAGCGATAAAAAGATAGGACAGACGTGTCAATTAGAATGCTAAGTGAATCTCGAATGTTGCTGAAGGTGGCTCTGTGATCTCGAGCAGGTCCACCTGTCCACGTGCTAGCGCGATCTCGCGAGTGATCGTAATTCTTTCGCGTGTGTTAAGTTAATAAAAGCACACAGTGGACCAATCGTGGGCTGCCGGGGCGGAGCCAAGCGATGCGCGAGGTGGAGCGAATTGAATAAGAAGAGAATAACAGAAGAAGCGCAAGATATTAGCTGCGTGTTCGCCCGAGTTTGATGAGCACACACACCTGATTTTCTGTCGGCAAAAGCACGTTTTTAATTATTTATTGTTGACTGAAAAACTCGGCGAAATCAATACCAAATTGTTATGTTCAAGACTCGGTTGAAAAAAGTTGTTCAAGAAGCTAAATGCAAAATTCGAGATTAGCTTTTGAAAAGCGTGATAAAAAATTGATTATTTCTTTTATTATCATTTTTTAGCCTTGAGTTTCCGTCTTGCGAATTTACGAGCAAAAAAATTAGATTAATACGCTATGGCGAGGGATAAAAATATACGACTGCGAAACCCTCGAGCTTTATTTAAGAAATATCATCGTGGCGCTTTTGCCAGTATTTTAATGTCAAACTTTTTTCGTTCACGAACAAAGTAAATATCACACACACGCGTGCACACACACGTGCTCAAATGCGTCAGCTGATATTTATTCGACTGACAAAGTTGCTCAATTTTTGAGTAACGTTTTTCCCTCGTTTGTACTTCGGAGCTTCTGAACCGCTGCCAATTCGATGTATTAATGCAATTATTCGCACTAATTTTGAGAACATTGTGGCGCTGCTGGGCTTTGTCTCACTCACAGCGAAACGTTTTCCGCGTCGTATCGAATTATGTTTGACTGCAGTTTCGAGCTATTTCAGCGTCAACTTGTTTTTACGAACCAACTTCTTTGTCTCAAACTTAAATCCACTGCTTTGCAATATTCGACTCACCTAAAACAAAAAAATAAACACACATTTTAGACTTTTGTTTAACATTTTAATTTCTTGTTTTAATTATGAATGTGAAACAATGGTTTAGTATTATGTTTTTGCTGTTTCTACTTTTTGACAATATTTTCACATCCGTCATGATAAATTGTGCGATTGAGGATTGATCGTGAATAACATCACATTTTGGCTGCCGAGTTAAGCGCCTTTAATACGATATCGACAAGTTCAGGGATTCCTTAAGCGCAAAATGAAACGAGGGCGTGAAAATGAAAGCCGATCGGAGGTTTATTTGTACTCGCTTTCATTTTTTCATGCGGCAAAACCGCGCGAAAACGTACACCATTAAATGACATAGTCGAGCTCTTGGCGAATTCACGGTAGATTTTTTGTACTGGCGCGCACTTTCCTGCGTTACTCTTTTACACTTGGCAGCGGAGCACGCTTTATCGAACACGCTTTTTTGGCATTGTTATTCGAGGCCGTTTTATTAAATGAAAATAACGAGCAGCCGTTTGTTCATTGCTTAATGAACTGCGGCTAAGTTCAGATAAATAATTTTTCAATTCACACTTCTCACCTTTTTTCCACAGACTCTAAGTGAAGAACGTAAATTCAATTAATCCAAATACTATTAGAAAATAAAAACAAAACATATTTTGTTTTGAATATTAATTAGCACAAACATTAAAATGCATTAACAATTTTGAATCACAATGAAAGTAAAAAAAATATTTTCATGTGCTAATTAATCAAATATTTGTCTTTACATAACCTTTTGTTTATCATTATTTTGAAATAAAAGACGAAATTTGATATGTTATGAAATAATAAATAATGTTAAGAGTTACGTTAGTTTGAGAAAGAAAATGGGATGAAAAGGAAAATAAATTTGTGCCCTCGGTTGTCTCAAGGTTGAAATGTGCGAGTGCAAAAATGTGAAAGGATCTTAACCTGATGGAATAAACGAAATTCGATATCATCTAACCAAATAACCTAGAGGGGCACAGCCGCGTGTATATCGATTGTCGGCTCGATCGATCCGCGTTTGCTGAGGGTCGAATCTGATTTTTCGCGTGTACGTGCGCTGCGCTACACGGGGGTTCCTGTAACCATGGCAACCCCTAGACAACGTGCGCGTACTCAAAGAGAAAGAGAGACACGGATCAAAGTGAGCGAGAAAGAGAGAGCCTGGGGTAGAGCGCACTACCCTGATCTGTTCAGATTGCTAGAACTTTGGTAGGTTCTGCTCCCAAATTAGATGTCCACCTTTGAGCCCTAAATGAATTATTCTGTATCTACTAAATTCGATATCAAACCGAGTATATTCTCTGGATATAACCATCTCAACGGTTTCATGTTTCTCTATCAAGGTCAACATTTTGATACGAACTTTTGATTCGATTTTTCACCTCGAGTGATAAGACACAACAAAGTTGGGTAAATATATAAGTCCATTTTTCCCCCAAACGATACGATCATATGACTATTAAAGTATATAAGTTTGTTTAATTCATTTTTATATGGAATTAATTAGACCAAATTGATGCATCCACTTATAATAACTTGGATGTTATTATATATTCATTTCTTAGACTATGAAAAATAGTAGATTTCAATTTAGTGATTAATGTTTCAAACGAGTTTTAAATATTCATATCGCAGTTTCGTACCGTTCAATTATATTATTAAACGGTTCATTATTAAACTTTATTATTAAACGCTTTATTGAAATCAGTTTCACAAAGATATAGAATAGAACAAAAATTCTAAGTAAGTTAATAAATCATTTTTTGTTAATAAATAAAATGCGCATTAGTGTAAAAAATGAATTTTGTTGTCAAAACAGTTGAACATTTAATGAACAAGGAGAAAGAAAGAAAAAAAAGTTGATTTTGCACAATATTGATGCAGTTTGATATTTTCCTCTTCGCATATATTGTGTGCATAATTTTACGCTCTGATTGTTATATCATTCGCACGAGTGATTTTGAGAAATTAACTTTTGCACAGTTTTTTCTGATTATGAATTATTAGATTTCTTGTTTGTTTTGTTAAACACAAATGAATCGATTTTAAACTAACTCAGCGACCTTATTACTCTGTATTCAAAACTAGTTATTCCCTTATACAAAAATATCTACCATTCCATCAACTTCATAATCTTATTACCTATTTTTCCTATTTTTATTTACAGCTGGATAAGTAAATTCATATTTTTCTCAACGAAGCGTCAATAAGTTACAAGACTTATTCAAGTTTATCAAGTTAAATATCATTATAGCTTTGAGTTTTATTTTTCTTTAAATCATTTAAACACGTAATTTGTGCTATTAAAAGTAATCATTTCTTTAATGAAAAATTAATTCAAAGTTTCAATAAACAAATTGCACGCTAACTTTTGACGCTCAAATTGGTGCACAAATATCATCATTATTATATACGAATAATAATATATTTTCCATCCAATGTCTTTTATTTTCTGAAATTAACTTACATCATAATGTAATCGTTTCATTTGATTGCCGTTACTATTATTATTATTATTACACATTTCAGTTATCATTCCAATTAACACATAAATTATTATTATGCCTACAATATAAAGATCTGTTGCATTTTGTGAATACAGAGTGGTTCGTTGTGTTAACTAGAATCAACAGCAGTGAATTTGGCTGACTTAATTAGGAATATTAGTAACACTTTATACTGATCGTTGTCAGTTGGTTTAAAATGCATCACAGCACATCGAATTAACATATCTGCATTTTTAAGATTTCTTATAATTGCAATAGTTATTTCATGTTTATAATATTTGTTGCAGTTATTTATATATTACAAATTTTCACACCTGCGTCACTCATATTTTTTTATCCAAGAGATGGGAATATTTTATCTACGAGAAATATTGATGAAATAATTTGATTAGCAAATTAATGGATATTTTTCTTTATTATGGTATCGCTCTTTTTTATACGATAGAAGTAAATATTTATATTGTTAAATAAAAAGATTTTGTCGGCAAAATAAAATCATGAATAATCGTATCAGTAAACGATAAAGCGTACGAGATCAGTTGCCTTTGCTGCAAACATTTCTGCGGCAGAAATTTCAGATTAACGGTAACTTCAACTGAGAAATCAGTCAATTTAATTGGGAAAGTTTGTTATGGAAATATTCTTTGACACGATTGTTTTTTATTTGAATTGTGTCAGTTAACTATTTTCCATTTTTATTTCGACATTTAAGAGACCGATTTGATTTTTTCCCATTACATTTTAGCCCTAATCACTATCTACATACAAAACTAATATCACAGATCGCTCTTTACATACTAATCGCGTTATTTGAACTAAATTTCTTAAACAAAATACTTTAGTACTTTAGCAGAATGTGCATTTAAACTAATAATTGCATGCAATAATATGCTGTTTAGGTTTGATAATGCGATAAAAGTGAAATTCAATTGTTGTTAATGTACAACCATAAGAAGTAAATTATCTGATTTAAAATCGTAATTGCTGTTGCTTATGAACATTTCTTGGTCGCTAAAAATAGTAATTGTTATTTTCGAGCACCCTCGAAGAACGCAAAGTGAAATAAACTGGAGTTACAAATAATGTTAATATGAAATGAGGATCAATAATTGTTCGTAACAAGATATTGCCACAATTATGCTGAACTTGTCCAAAATATGTCTGAGGTGAAACACAGAATATTTGGTGTAATGTTGACTTGTCGAAAGCATCGGCCGGATTCAGGGTCGCGGTTCCGCACAGTCGGAGAATTCAAAGCCAAATGCTAATTGTTGATACGGATACTCTTTAAAGCTCGCTTTTCTGCGTCAGAGAAATTGAAACGTCATTGCAATCGATATTTTTGGATTACTGGCATTAAGCTTTTTATTTCTCTTCCCATAGCTTATGCACCCCGTATGTATTTATTCTCCTTTTTTAACCCGATTCGTGCCACAACTTCATAAAAGTAGATTTGACATTCGCTAACAACGTGTTTCGATCATCTGCTGCTATTTTCCTTCGGCCGAATTTCACGTTGGTGTAGGTTACTCTTTGTTTTTGTTTCATTGTTTGTGCGTCGGTCGCGTTGTTTCGGTAATAGTCGATTCGTCGTGTTGATATCAGTGACGGCCCTCGGCTCCAATTGATTTATAATATATCAGCGAATGAAATGTTATTAGAGTTATTATTTAAATTTCGTACATGATAATTAGTATTTGTGGTACGATATATATATATATATATGCGACTCGTCGACAGCAAATATATCTCTACGCAAATCTAATAAACTATAACCAATCATTCAAATAACTGAATTTGAATATATCCAATAACAAACTATTTTTCAAAACATTTAGATTTCAAAAATCTGACGCTTATTGTATACTTAACCAACATTGATTCCTCATTTGACATAATTAATTCAATAAACTGTCATCAAGTTTATCACCGGTTATATTTAACGGTTGAATTGAAAAATATATACACAGTACATATTTCGTATTATCACAGTTTTATTCGTAATTTCATTTATTTTATTTTATAGTCATATATCAATCGTTCCTTCATTTTAGTAATAAATATACTTTTTGTTATAAGAAATTAATAGGAAGAAATAAAATAAATAACACTATCATTTTTTCGACAAATATTTTTTCCAACTTTTATGTCGCTCTTCGAAAAGAGACCTTAATTTCATTAAGGCGTGAAGTCATTTTAATAGCGATTGAGAAAAATTTGTATTCGTTATTATGAAAACAAGATGTCGTGTCAGAACTTCTTTGAACGATGAATTTCAAGGACGCTATGTCAATTCAGTAGTAGCGGTCGATGGAAGTCAGACGGATTTAGTGAGCACGAAAAATCATACTTAATCGTTATCATAACATTAACATACGTATACATTAGTAATGTAAACGTAAGAAAAAGCTTTGTCGGATGATTTATGTACAGTGAGTAAATATATTGCAATTTCATTCATTTGAAAAATTATATCAAATTATGCTTTCCATCTTGTGCTAGATAAACATCAATTTTTTACTCGAAATATAAATTCAAATAAAACTTGTAGTTTTTTTTTGAGATGATATTATATTTTGTGTAACATTAAGTTGTAAATAGGTTATATATTTATTGACAATGTATGTTAATTGAACAAATCTCAAGAACTATCTTGCTTATTTTGAAATATTTCGCGTTGCACTTGACGTTGGATTCAAATCGTCCGTGTAAATGCAGAGCTCGTCATCAGCGAATCTTATTCCAAGACGAATCTCATTAGCTTGAAAAGATGGTTTTTGAGAAATCGTCCTATATTCAAACTACCATTGAAAATCTGCATGAAAATAATCTTGCCGGCTAATCCGACCTGAAAACTTTTATAGTGCACAAAATTAGCATAGAACATTTTCGCTGTGCTTCTAATGTACGAACGTAAAAATCGCACATCAAGCTGAAGCAACGTTACAAGAATAACGAGCGCGAGCAAATGAAATAATAACGCGCAACATTTGCGGATTACTTTTGCTCTCGACCCCCGTAACCGACGCTTTTCAAGCGAATCTCACGTCACAAAAGGTTGCCAAAGGGCCCTTGCATTTTGAAAAGACCGACGACATATGCGCGGTCTACCCAACTCGATGTAATTATGAACCTCAAAAAAGGTTCGATCGATGCGCGTTTATATATTCGTTATAGTTTTTTCTGATACAAAGACATTTTGTTCAGATTTCTTTTGCCACTGAGAAGTCATTCTGCGAAATTATTCAAAGGGGACAATTCGACCGGTTTTAAAAGTGCTCAGAAAAATAATAAATAATTAGAAAAACTCAAATTTGATTGAAAATGTGTTTATATTTGGTTTGCATACAAATTGTATTCAAATTTGAATCATTTCGTCGACTCAATTTTGTTTATTCTTATTTATTGAATTTATTGAATAAAAATGAAAGAGAACCATAGTTTGTTATAAAAAAGTTATTAATGAATCTACGCAAAGGAGAATTTATCACAATTAAGGAATTTCAAAAATCAATTGTAATTTATTATTTTAATTGCAAAAGACATTTTGGATTAAAAATATTGAATATTATTCAATAGTTGTTATCGTTCTAAAAATTCAAAGTTATACGATTAAAAACTTTGATCATTTTGATAAATAAAACTGAATCTTGTTAACCAATTTATATTGGCAAAAGACCAAAAGGAAAATCAAATTATTCACAATTATTCATTTATTTAGTTGAAAACTGAAATTTGGTTGTTTTAACCACACAGTTCCAATTAAGCAATTTAGTTTTTAAGCCTAATTATCTACTAAATATTCTTAAAAATAAATAACCAACTCAACTTGGCAGTTATTCGAATGTGTGTACTAGTCTCGAATAACAAAGATAATTAAGTTAGATCATTGCGTGAGTCAAAACTGATGCCGAAGTTTACGATTAAATTATCGCCGTTACTTCGGTCAACGCGAAAAAAGTCCCTTTTGATAAAACATTAATCGGGTTCGTTATAAAAGTTCGTTATGTTGATTTGTAATATCAAATTGACACAAACATTTTTTGCCGTATTTATTTTCCAATCATGAATGAAATTAATAATGCATTTTTTGTATATAAATCGAAAAATAAAATTAAAAATATAAAATAATCAAAATGAAATTGTCGACGCTTTAAAGTGATTCAGAGGAAATAAATTGATGAATCCTTGAAAATACTTTTGGCTTTAATCAAGGATAAATATACTATGATAATTGTTTGGCAAAAGTTAATGTGACATAAAGCACGAGGGAAATGGAATTTGCTCGATTTCATTCCATTTTCTTAAGATCGAAACATTTCAGCTGAATTGAAGCGTTCCAAGAATTTTACGAAGCTCATTAAATAAAGTTTCTGATAACTTGACAAATTCTAACACTCCGAAAACACGATTACGAAATGTCAATACAATAAAAGTTACGCCGAAATAAGAGCGCGAAATCTTTCAGAAGCTGCGTACCGAAGTGTAATCAGACACAAAAGTATGTCTCGAAAAACAATGTCAAACATAGCTTCAAAATATGTTTAAACAAAAAGAAACGACTTTTGACACTTGGAAAATGAAAAAACTTGTGACATTTTATAACGATGAAAAAGTTGTCAAAAAACAATCCTAATGACTACAATATGAATTATAGTAATTATTCCATTGAAAAGATACAAAAAAAGCAAAACGATTTATTTCATTCGGATCTCGGTTTGTTACTTTTATTCATACACACATTCAACTTAAATTCGACCTGTGTGATAATATCTGGTTTTTATTTCAGTTATCGAATATTAACAATTGGGTTAAAAAACAAATACTATAAAATAAATAATTCGCACGAAATGGAATAATCGTATGAAATAACGGGATAATAACGATCGTGGCTGTGGCGTAAAATAGTACGCACATCGCGTACACTAGAGCGCGCATATGATATGCGCGTCGTAATTCGCAAGAGCGGTGGTGCACAATCAGTTTTGATACGCGCGTGTAATGGATGTATTTCGCGAAATCGACAAACGGGAGATTAGCGATCGCGGTGTGCATACATCGGCACCATCTGGTGCCATAAATTGTCGACAAGAGCATCGTATCGGCTTTTAATTGTTTCGAACAAACGCGCGCCGAAAGCCAAAGCGCGAGAACGCAGACCAAGCGAAAAGTGAAAAGAACGAAAGAAAAAGAACGAAAAAGGCCGTAAATGCTCGGAGCGATTTGACGCGTGTTGATTATTCAATAACAATGTCAAAATCTGATGGGCAAAAATGTAAAAATCGACTTCGCGCAATCCGCGAACAATCGGTAGTACCATTTACACTGCGACTCTTTTTGTTTGTTCAATTTTTTTTTGCTTTTTTTTGATTTATTACTTTTTCTTTTTCTCATTGTCAATGGTCAACGAGTCGTTTAATGGAATTGTAACATTTTAGTTGCGTACAAAAATGTTTGACGAGAGATATAAACAAGTTGGAAACAGTGTTTTTGACGTATCCGTGAATTGGCTGCAGCTTGTGGTATTGATATGTCGTAATGTGTTTATATTCGATTTAATGAAAAATCTTTGATGGGGTTAATAAGTATTTATGAACATGTTATAATGTCAAATAATTGTATACTTTATGTATGATGAAAAAACAACTTTTGGAAAGCAGATTCTTTGATTTTACATCTATTTATAAAAACGTTTTCTTCGATTTTGTAAAGTTTAATCATTCGCAACTTATATTACTGAAATTATTATGCTTTTACAAAATAATACTTTTTAACTATGAGAAAGAAGAATATTGAAATGTTGCATTTCATTTGTTCAATGTTAATGTTAAATTTATTACAGTTAGTATAAAAGTAATACTACAAATGCTGTATAAAAAGTATCAAGTTTCTAAACACGAATAATTTCGTTAAAATAAATATTATGTTCAACTTTATAACATAATATTATTCAAACGAATGGTAGCTCTTTGATCAACTTCAAAAATGTATATTCGATAAAAAATATGAAATCTAATTTCCAGCTCTTCTAATTTTTGTCCATTTTTAAACGTTAACTATAAATATGGACAAAATAAACCTCATAAAATTGAAGTGTAAAAAGAGAATTGATTCACAGCAGCAGCATATTATACAATTTGCTAGATTTCCTCGAAATATACAAAAAATAAAAAGATATCAAATGTAAAACAATTACAAACGTTACAAAACAAACTAATACACCGTGGAAAATTTCACTGCAGAATTCGTTGTACTAACAAACAATGACAAATCCTGTTACGAAAACGTTTTCAGTACAACAGCACGCTTATTTACTTTTTATAAATGTGTACATTAATAACTAATTACACAATTTCAAAATTACATTTATTTTAGCATATCAAATATCTAATCAATAGTAAAGCAGGATTTAACCATAATAAACGATTTTAAATGTTTGTTCCAACTAGAAATGGAACAACCACATTAATAATTCCATTCACATACATATTATACATATATGTGGAATAACTCAATCAAACAGTGAATTAAGGTGTACGACACACCCGGGAAGACTAGCAAAAATTGATCCAACTAGTAAGTTGGAGTGTAATGAATAATTCGAAGGGAAATTAGCTGGTTATGAGGAAGCTCACTGCAGGGAGTGGGCTGATGACGGGAGGGGGAGGGGTTATCAGGTTGGCCCAGACTGACGAGCGGGTATTTGGGCTTTGGTTTAGGCTCGAGCGGATCGATCGCGCGCGTAGCCCGAAGCCCATCGGACGATCATTTTGTAATGATTCATATGTGCGTAAGCTGCGAGAGGCGTACATTCAACAGCATTACCCCGATTGGTTAATTGGCCGTTCATTCGCTAAGGTGCATTTGCAATGCCACGTTTGTTTGCAATGCAAAACTGTTTGCGCTTCGCGAATATGCGCTTCATCGGCAAAGACTGCGATCGTGTTGTGATATCAATCTTTTCATCCGCTGATCTATTATTTATAGACAGTCTCCATCTGCATTCGGGCAAACGTTTTTACTGCGATTGCAATTGCGCGCTACAGTTTTAGATACAATGTTTATAACGATTAGATGCAAAGCTCTTATGGCGATTGCTTTACAACATTCATCCAAGTTCCAAAGTTTGGTTTTCATGTCAGCGATTGAATATAAAATGTAAACAAAATTGAATAGAAATATGTGATCAAGATATTTGATTTGAAAGGTTATAAAATGGAATTTCGGAAGAATAGCGACAAAAAGTTGTTGAATTAATAGTATAAGATATGACATTTGGAAGGATTTTGATTCAAGTTGGATTATTGAATACATTTCTTTTTATAAAATAGTCGTTTTGTTTGTAGGTTATTTGAACTAATGCGATAGTGCTGTAATACATTTTGTAAACATTCTACTCGACTTAAGAAACGTAGCGAAGTGTGTCGAATTTTTCTTTATTATTGATTGTCAAGATACGTGCTTTGACGCACACTTGGGAACTCGAATTTTCTATTCTACTGAAACATCGTCAGATAAAACAAAATATTATTTTTCGGTTTATTTAAATACACTCATAATTTGTTGCAAGTTTTACTCTTTTCTTCCTTTTTTTTTTTTTTTTTTTTTCAGATAAACGCGACTTTGCAGTGGCTTGAAGTATTTACAATGAAGTTAATTGGAATAACTGATAATGATTTATGAAAATAATTTCAAGACAGTACAATACACCCGGGTTACATAATTGGATGTTCCGTTATCGAACGATTTGAGTGGCTTATTGTAGTTTTTGTACAAGTTTCATTGGTTTGTTGAAGGGAATGAGACGAAAAAAGTGGGAAAAGAAATGAGCGACAAGTCGATCGCAATCGCGCGATTGTTTCTCATTAGTGGTAAGTGGTGAGATACCGGTGGCGCGCATGGGGAGGCTTGTTTGTCGTCGGGCGATGCGCGCTCGCGCAAACCGGTCGCCAGGAACGGCCAGGAACCAACTGCTTAGGGAAATACACGACCACTCCCAACTCACCCTAACCTCAACACGTACATGCACATACACTCGCATTGTACATACCAATCCCACAGATCTTCAATTAATATAGTCTTATTACATATTCCATAAATATATATATATATTTGCGGAGAAAAATGAACTATTAATACAAGTCTGATTATTGCAATAACAGTTAAGACTTCAAAGTGTTCAGTCAAGACTACATAATCATAAACAAGTTAAAAATGTACAGATTTGCATGTTACTGCAAAATTGATACTGTCTCATTAAGAAATCGTTTTCTCTTAGCATACAGTGTACATATTTATATATAAACTGTAAAAACAGACTTTATCTTCTTAAAGTATATATGGGCGAAGAGTCAAAAAAAAAAGACGTGAAAATGAAATATACACGAGTAAGCTAAAGACAGTGAATTGTAAAATTAAAATTGAACTTTAAAAGCTGATGAAATGATTACAAATTACATTAGTCAGCTTGAAAAATGTAACTTTAAATTGATGATATATATGGTTCATTTTGAAAGTCTTGTTTTACAGTATTAATATTGTGAAGTTGAAACAAATGGTGACTTTTATTTTGCAGCATTGATAATGTTGCGGAGTTTTGAATTACAGCAAAATTTGAAAGTTGATGTCTTTTAGGAGCAGACTGTTTCATCAATAGTCTCAGTGCAGTAAGATTGATTTTATAGCGCAAAATGAGTTGCTTGAAAGATGAACTCACGTGTCCCATATTTGCGTTCAAAGTGGCACAAGTGAAAATGTTCTTGAGCCTTAAGTACTTTTCAATGCTAGCTAATCTAATCAATCCGATTGGCCGATTGGAATCAACCGCAACTCAATAAGCGAATACATTATTGAGTTTGACTTATGTCACGTTAACGTAATTAATTGACGCCGAGCGACACTAAAATATCTAGCTGCGTGGCTCGAATTAATGTAAATTTGTTTTTTTCCTAGGCCGACAACTTTTCAATTAATTGCCAGAGGTGAGAATCGTACATTAAAACGTCAAGCGCTGAAGAAATGTTCGTGATTTTAGGAGATTGGAAGCACAGTTTTTATACATAGAGACGATATCCGGGTGGATTATTCTCGAGCGCAGGCCGAACGACGTGTGCGTGCGCGGGAATCCCGAGGAGAGCGAAACGACCTGTTAGGTGAATTTTTCGCACACGGGCGCACGAACAGCGGCCGTCAACGGCTTCCCTCGAGCCAGGATTCCGCGATTACCGCCGGGACAACGCTCGCGCATTGCAATCGGCCATCTTCGTTCCTTCGAGTTGCAGCGGACTCGCTCCAACGATCCTCCACTATGATAATCGTGTGGAGTCGCTTTTATACGATAACTTGCGGTAATACGTAATTAGCGAAAAACCAACATGTAATCGCACCGATTATGTTGCTATTATTTATGCGTTTTTCAAATCGCCGACCTGAAACTTAATATTAGAACTGAACGTAGTTGTGGTTGTAAAAGCAGTGAATTGGCCAAATGATATTGTCAAGCTATCTTAATGTAGATCATTAGTTTTACAGTTACAGTACATGTTACAAGTCGAGTTGGAATATTTTGTAGATAAATTCAGTGGATACTTTTTGCTAAAAAAGTGTAGGTTACATTTTGAAATCGTAGAATGTATGTAATAGTTTTCATTAACGACGGAGCAACGAAACCGCTTTTATGAATGAAGACTAGATTTTTATTCTAATTCGCCGTCACTCACGGCTGAAAGGAACCGTGTAGATGACAGTGTGATGTAAACGTGTTACAAAATAATAACAAAATGTTGGTCGTCAACGGAGCAGCCAGTTAGAGTTGGTTGTCTCGCGTGTCGTTACATAATTTGTACGACATAATGCGCGTGAGTTACTCTCTGTGTAATCCATAAGTTTACACAACTCGACCGATATTTAAGCACGGTCAGTTCGCTAACTTAATTACGTAATACTGCTATCTATTGTCTCGAGTCTCAAGATCTCTGCCAAACTTCCTTCAACCAATAACAACCTCTGAGGCGCGAGACCATAAACACAATGTTAAATAGTCAGTTGCCATCGAATAGAAACGCGATTATATTAAGACGAGCATTATTCTAATAAAATTAACCGTACAATTTACCATAATTCCATGTAAAATACATTTCCATTACTACGCGATGAATTAATGTAACATTTCCTCTCAGACTAAATGCTTTGCTTATAACAAGTTTGTTCGCTAAAAAAGTGTGCTCAATTTCGAATGTTTTAATGCATTAATAAATAATTTATGAATTATCAACTACGAATTTTTGCATCCACGCTCAAGTGCGAAGATCTCGGTCGATAAAATCGTGCAAATTTGTCATTCGCGTTGCTTGATCTGGATAAACTAAATGTCCCGGAACTATCGTGTACTCTGTTAAACTTGATTGACCCAAAATTGAGAATAACAGCGGAATATGTAAGTAGCAGCATTTTCAAGCGAAAGTCTTACAGTCGATGACTTGGTTATAATCCTGTTAATTTGGTGCGAATAAGTCAGATGCGGTCGAAAAGCTGTCATGCCCACAAAAGCTTCCATCCCCTGCCCCCTCTTCTCTAAAAGCAATTAATTGGCGTTTACAAACACTTGTTTGCGCGAGCTTGGGCTTTCGTTTATCGATCCCACCTCAGCTACATCATCCTTAAGATGTCTGTCGGGTTAATAGAAATGCTAGGCTGCTGTGAATGTTGGCCCCCTCGCCCTATTGTTCCGCACAGAGTAATAACCACGGGCATTCCTGTCATATCGATTTCTCGATTGCGCGGTTGATGCGTTGGTTCATCTAATTACAAGCAGATTGGCTGATAAAGCCAAACAGGTGTAATCCTACAATCGCGATATTGAAATATAACATTCGAGCTACAATTTGAAAACACAGACTGACACTGCGACCGCGCAAAAAACAATTTGCTCTATGTTAACATTCTTAGGGGTACATCTTGTAAAATGATTATCATTCGTCAGATGGCTTTACATATATTGGTTATTCATTTTAAAATTAGTCTTAAGTAGTGCAAATAAATTGCACCATTTTGCTCATTTGCTCAACGTTTTATTTATGATATTATAGAAACCAATATGAATAATTATCAGTATGTATTCTTAATCTAACTATGTCATAAAGCGAGTATTCTCGTATTGCAATGATGTCTTTACTACTTTTTCCGTGTTCGAATGTTGCAACGGTAAAGTTTCCTGCATCGTCTGTTATCAACGTAACCTTGAAGGACCGATTGCAAAATGAACGCGCTACATTACATTGGCGCTAAGCTCATTAGACTGAATAATAGTGATTTCAAATCAGAAAAAATAGTGGAGATTGCGATTTTCATACTTATATAGGATTTTACTTGTTTTTAAAACAAACAGAGATATGATTAGTCGAAATTTTATTTGCGTCATTATGCAGTACGATAAAAATGTGTTTACTTTTTGCAGTTTACAATAATATATATGAATTATTATATAGAAATAGTCCGATACGAAATTCTTGTCAATAATAATGGGCTTTTTCGAAAGCAAACTTCCGTGAAAATTGTAACTTGTTTACTCAAACCAACATTCAAAAAGATAAAAAAAAAGTTGATTTACGATAGAATAAAAAGTATTTTGATTCCGAGATTTTTGGTTTCATAACGAAAACAATGGTCTTATATTTCTTTTATGTTGTATTTATATTTACTGTCAGATATACGTGAATAAACTGCTGATAATTTTTTACCGTAGCTACGAACAAATGAATTTCATTGCTAATTAAATATCACAATTTTGCAGATTCTACACAATTTTGAGTGCAATACATTTGCGTATAGAATAAATTTAAATTTTACTTTGATTGAACATTGGCCATATTTCATTGTAACGTTTTGTTTTTATTCACTTCTATAGTGTATTAAAAAGTTTTCTATTTATTTCAAAATTTACACCTTGCAAAATTCGAAAGCTAAATAATTGTCCGCACATAAGCAAAACATTATAAAAGTTGCTGCACCATAAAGACATCCAAATTCGTCTCATTCAATTTACATAACAATTATGTTACCACATAGTTCACATAAAACTTGGGTATCATTTTATCTGGTTAGAATAATTACAAGATTGTTTCCTTCGTACATTACAAAAATCACGTATGATTATAATTAAGATATAACAAACTTTTACAATTCTATTTTTTGTTTCATTATGGAAGCCAGTTCAAAAAGCAGTACCGACTTTTCGATTTGATTTAATAAGAAAATTAAATTTCTTACATTTTATATACATAATTTAGTGTCTGACTGAAAAATGAAAATCAATATAAGAATTTAAATTGCTGTAATTTATAAGTTAAAAAACCGCTATATGATGAGCGAAACAATTTGTGATTAGAATAATTCGAATAAATCTCGAGAGACAAGAGAAACGGCAGACATTTGGTATAAATTATTAAACATGAAACATACAGTTTTAAGATATCAGATAGATCGGCTAGCGGTATCCCCGTAACTTATGAAATCAATTCGGAATAAAACGAAACGTTCATTACGACATTATTCACGGATCACGGCTAACGCAAACAGAAACATATTGTAATTACAGAGCGGAACATTGTGTTTCCCGTCTCTCTTTAACAGGAATAATAATGATGTATCAGAGAGCTCAGGAGAAATTAACATTAGTTGTAGAAGAAGCGTATACGAATGTGTTCGAAGAACGGACAATGCTCGATTATTCATTTATCTGCCATTGACGTTGAATCTATTTGTTGATTTTGTTAACAAACTCCAAGTGAAAATGTATTTCTATTATAATTATATAATAATTGGTCTTTCATTTTGTGAAATCATTTCTCCAGCCGTTTTTTAATAACTAAACAAATTAATTAATACAAGTGAATTTGTATATAATAATTCATATATAGCTTGGAAAAATATAAAAAGCACACTTGGAAAAGAAACTATTCGCTTTGTCGCGTGCAAAGTACTCGCAAAAAGGAGCCACAAAACGTTTCAAAATGAAATGCATGTTTTCGCAATGATCGTGATACATTTGAAACATATTATTTTATTTACTCAGCATAAACCAATAAAATCTGTTTATAGATGTAAACTGTGCTCGAGCCTCTCGATAATAATGTACATTTCAATCGAAATGGCCGGATAATTAATGAGGATCACGACAAAGCAGCTTCGCTGTTGGCAGTTGTGGTGCGCACAACCCCCCTCCCAAGCGAAGCGACCACCCCGTCTAGACACGGGTCGATCGAGAGTCCGGCCGAAACGAAACTAAAACTCACGTTTCTGGATTGACCGTGAACAAGACCTTTGAATTTCCGCCGGCGAAAATAAGCCAAGATGTGGGCCTTTTTTCAACAGATTCAACGCTTCGGACTGGATCACGCGCGGCACAATACCCGCATACGTCTCCAAGGCTTTCATCCTGCTTTTCAATTTCCTCGACAAACGTACTCGACAACTTTGTCGCACACTTTTCCCCGCAACGCACATTTGTGCCACGACAAAAGAAGTAGTCATTTTTTTAATCACGGCTAAGCTGCGTTATGTGCTTTCACAAGCGTGTTTTTAAACATTTACGTGTGTTTTGCAAAACATTGCTGCTACTTTTTATAGGAAACAGAAGAGTAAGCGATATGAATTTAACAGAATGCGACGAATCGCGCTTTTATAGGTAAAAAAATTGTATTATGCTGTAAAAATGATTGTTATAAGTTGAAATTAGACATAGTGACGTTTTACGAGAGTTATAAATGTTGCATTGTTAGTGTAAAATTAGAATACAGATAAGAAAACTTTGGATTGGATTCCATTAATTTTGAAATTACGTTTTTTGAACCTTTTTATACTATCCCATTTTTACTTTCGTAGGTCAACTTTTATTTACGAAGAAATAAGGTCAACCGGAGACATTTTTGTCCGGCTCGAATAACATATATTTGAAAGGTTTTATGTATAGATATTAAAATGGATAAGTTCTCGTTAAAAAGAATGGTTGCCAATGTTTATCAAAATGTAGAAGAAAAAAAGAGCTCAAAGAGGGTGGATTTTTGAGTTTTGGACAAGTTAGACAAATTGGATCAATCGTCGGAAATATTGCACTGCCTCGATTGTTGAAAGCTAAAGAGCGATTTCCTCGAGTAGCGAGACAAGCGATATGCTTCTGCCGGAAACTGACCTAACGAGTCACGTGATACTTTTGTAATTCTAGCCAACGGTGTGTCAATGTTGTATTCAAACAAAAGATTACAAAATTCGCAACGCGCAGCTCATAAATGATTTATGAATTGCGCACGAAAATCTAATCTTTCGTGTATACGCGTGCGAAATCCATGCGAAAAGATATTGTTATTGGGTAATATCTCACGTCGGCGATTCCGTCCGAGAGCTATAATAATTTCGCGTTTTCACGCGGAATAAATAACCTCTGCAAGACACAACTGGCAGATCATCCTTAAATCCTTAAATATTTTTCTCCTGTTATTTCTTTGTCATTAGTTTTCTTAATCTCATCTTTTATTTGACAACAGTGATTTTGAAATGCAAATTTGTTTTGCAGATCGAACCAAAATTTGGCACTAGATGTGACGTCTAAACAGAAGAAAGGACAAAAAGGTCGGCGACATAAGGTGGCTACTGTTAGCTCGCGTTCGAGCACGCTCATTGGCTGTTATTTCGGGCCTTCCGGCGCGCCCAAGTATGTCGTGAACTCGTGGCTCTCTCGTGCGACTTCTTCGGGACCTACATTGGCCGATGCGGGCCAACGAACGCTTCCCGAAAACTCGAAAGAAAATTCGACGCTTCGGCACGTGTGTATTATTTTGATTTATTTGACGCACCTATATGAAATAAACTTTTGAAAGCTCCGAGGAGGAAGCCACTCATTTTTCAACGAACGATAAATCAGATTCAACATTACATTATTTTATTTACTGCAGCCATGGAATTAAATCTGCTCATTGATTTAAGATACATTCGTATTCATATTTTTGCGAGCGAAATGTTCTCAAATTGACTTGATATTTAATTTTAACCATTAGAATTTAATTTCGCTCTGTATTCTAATCGAAATAAAAATTGCTGATACAGGTTGTTTGAGTGGCCAAGATGATAATTAAATATAATTTACTCGAAAGCACTCATTTGTTTATTACATTTTATAAAATTAATTTGCAGCTGAGAAATGTAGTAAAATATATACTGTTTTAAAAGGAAAAAATATCGGTAGCCGATTCTTCAAAGAGATATAAAAGTAAGGCAACGACTTGGTGAAAAATGCCATTCATTTTGACAAATACTGCAGACACGTTGGTTGGCCCCGATTACGCAAAAATGCTCGACTCGACTCGTTAAGACGACTCATTAGCGAGCTATTAAAACCGAGTCGGGCCTCGATGCGAGAGTATCGTGATCGAATATCTGCGCATGTAATATAATAAGTGAACGACTGGCGCGCCGCGCAATACGCAATCGTTTGGATATCCGGAGCGATATCGGCTAGGACGACGGCACCAGAGTAACGGGTTTGGCTGCGAGCATAATTAGCGCAACTCGACGCACGGATTACAACTAATTCTGTGAGCCTGAAATCGCGCAGATCTAACGCCGAATGATTAATGCGATGAAAAACAAACCTGCGATAAGCAACTTCGTCAATGCGCCCTCTGACAACGCGCTAATCAGCTCAATCAAATTTGTTCATTATTACATTGAGTCAAACCGAGCGAATTACATTTAACTCACTTATCGAGAATCACCGTCTGTTATTACAAATTTGATTTCTATTCGTTCTGATCATTTATTCTTATATGAAATCATGTTTTTAAGGTTGCAAGTGAAAAAAGAGGAATAATTAATTATCTTAGATTTCTTTTCTATTGAAGTATCTATAATTGAAGCAGCGTTTATTTTTACTGTTTACTGAATAATAAACAAGTCTATTTTAGTTTTAGACAAACCAAATGAAAGAACATTTTTGAAACGATTAAAAATTCTTCATTTCCTTCTTCATAATTTCGATGTCAAATATTATTAATTTACTTATCGACATTTCTGACTAGACATGTATTTTGATGCAGGACATGAAAAGTAATTATTATTAACCGGAGAATTTTGTGCAAAAGTACATCTGTTTGACTGTTTTTATCTTTTACTATATATAACGTAAAACTCTAATTTCAGAAATGTCTGTTTTATTATACCGTACGTTGTAAACAAGTTTTTATGAGTAAACTCTGTTTTCTTTTTTTAGGAACGAAGTGCTATTGAACGTGAAGAAATAAATAATTGAAATCATTATCAATATATATTTAATGTAACATTGGCTAAAGAACCGTTTTTCATGATACACTTGACATCCGTGCATTGGCAGCCATAATGATGTTGCCAGTACACTTGGCTTTGGGATTAGTGGAACAAATGCGCGGAAGCAGGGACACGTAAGACAAAGAGGATCGCGAGCAGCCTGGCACCGTCGAACAATCACGTGTTCGACGATGATTCACCGTCGACGAAATATTAGACTGCGAAACAAAACAAACGGTCGTTCTTATCGTCGTTAAAGTCGGCCCAAGTGTTATCGTTCGACCGTAGTTTACTTCAGCCAGTTCAGGTGATGTTGTAACGAATGACTAACGCGTTGTGTACTGTGAAGAACTAGCTTGTACCAACAATTTTGCTTGTCGTCGTTATAGTTTTATCTCAAATTGATTCAATCTGTCATTCATTCGAGTGTAGAGACAAAATTGTCGGCGCTGGAAAATAAATGTTTTCAGAATATGCGTTTTCAATTTACAAGCGATTGATGAAAATGAATCGTGTTTAAGAGAAAAATAATGAATTCTTTTTTTACCGTATAAATATATTTGGATTGAAATTGGATTATAAAAAGAAAGTATTCTTTGATGTGAAAATAAATTTTCTAGAGAAAATTCAATTGAGTCGAAACAACGTTATCCACTAACATGATTTCAGGTAATATTATTACCACACTGATGAAATGTTGAAAGGCATTGTGCCTAAGTGACTCAATATCGGAACAATGTTGATCATATATTTAAACGCGGAAGCTCATTTCTCTGGCGATATGCAGGTCTCTTTAGAAAACATACTGAATCAGTTAATTGTCAATGAACAAACGAATGGCAGGGCTGCGTTTTCCTGCTCAGTCGAAATTTGCACGAGGCACAATTTTTCAACCTGCATTTTTATGAGAATCTTGAATAATTTATGGAGAACTTTGGAAGCGAGCTAAATAATTGAGCTCAATTTCGGTTGGGATATGAGCTGACTTTAGTTAACTTGCTTTAAATTTCTCTCTCAACTACGTACTTGTGTTAATCATTTTTTGGCACAAACACAACTTATCATCTAATGGCTGATTCATTTTATTTATCCTCCTATTGAAACAATCATTCAAACCCAATAAACATAAGAAACATATTTGTCATCACGTTCACTATTTTTATCACTATATCTTTCATATAATTACAATTAATTTCCTTCAAATTATGTCAAATTGTATTACATCTTGTAATGTTCATTATACTATATTGTAATTTTGTACCATATCATTATCATTACAGAATAACAAAATTACAATTTTGTTGAAAGTCTGTCATTTTTAGTGAAACAACTTGAATGTCAGTTGTGGAACTGACATAATAGTTAAAGATATCTTATTTAGAATCAGCAAGTTGCGAATGATTTTACGACGAACAACATAACAACGTAAATGACATCGTAAAGCACAGTGAATCGCAGGAAATGAAACTGTTAGGATACAAGCAAAATTAAGAACGCAAGCTCTAACTGAAGGATTTCGAGCGATGGGCAAAAAGTGCGTTTGGTGACGGTCATCCTAGGAGCCAGCAATATTGCGGTAAATACAAATGTCATATGTGACGCATGCGGGTGTGTCGGTGCGTGTGTACGAGTCTCCGTACATGTAGACGTATATATTCTCGATGCTACATGACCCATCGAGGATAACTAGTTCTCAAAGTAGGATCGATTTGGGTCGTGCGCCACATACGCGATCGTTCCAATCATGCGATATGTTTTCGTAATAAGTCAAGTTTTGAGTTATTTTTTATTAACATATGTCCTCGAGGAATGGAGCACTCAAAACTGATGTGCTTAGTTAATGGATTCTTTTAAACTAATGTCTTAATTGCCGCTGCAATATTTAATGAACTGAGCACAAAGAATCTTTTGTTCATTTTACAATTTCTTGCTCATCTACTAAAAAGGCGGTTGATTCAAAAAATGAATCAGCAACAAATGTATGCGTGTATGGTTTTTGCACGTGATACAGTAAGTCATAGAAACAGAATGAAGGAAGCGGCAAAAATGTTTATCGAGATTGAAAATCTACTGAAATAATTGTTTGTATATTTTTGCGTTATGTTTATCGGTATTGACAAGTTTTATCGATTCAGAATGTTCAAAGATAAAGATTTAAATGGGTTCGATAATCGATTTATCGACGCCGATATCTGTGCACCAACGATTCGAAAGTATCGATTTCTGTATGCTCAATGAACAATGACAATTTTTGTATGTATGGTGATAATCGATAAATCGGTAGTAACCCCATACATTTGTAATTGTAAACTCAAGGACTTTCACACATTTTATCTCAATATTGAAACTATACTTTGTAAGTGAATCTGTCATATTCGGAGACATTTGAATAATGTCTTTGCTAAAAGTTTAACAGCGTATTTTTCATTTTCATATTTAGTATTTTGTTGAAAAAATAGCTTTGGATTTGTATCGCACATAAGAATGCCGATTGAGAAGTTATAGTCTTGAAGCCAACAATGTTTAGTCTGCTACGGTTGAACGGTGCCATTTACAAAGCAGTGACATGCGCAGGCGGGTCGCCTGCGAAATATCCAACGGAAAGAAATTAAAAATTAATATAATAAGGGTCGTTTGTACGCTAGTCACCAGTCCGTAAATCAGCAGTTTTTGTATATCATTTCAAACGAAGGGTGTTAAGATTTACGACTCGAGAGGGTTGCGAAATCGGAGCGACACTCTCGCACGAAGAAACCCGACGCTCCGAGTGCAATGGATATACGAATTTCACGATACCCTTCCGCGTTTATTAGCCTCGCAAATGGTTCGTTTTGATTTAATTAATACCCTTCTTATCAATTGCGCACGAACTGAAGATGTCCGAACAATTCAATTTCACCTCGCATGTTCGTGTGCAAAAAGTTAAGTTACTTATAAATAAGAAACGCATCAAGATTAATTTGGTATATGTTATTTTAGTATACGTGATAAAGATAAAAGTTAGTAATGTCTGATAACAAATAATTCTAATCACGTTTGAATATTATCATATTGGAGTTTCGTGTTAAGTCCAAAATATTAATATAATCAGAATAATAGGAGACGATATTTACTTTGGTAAATGGACTGTAGTAGAAAAAGAATAATTTGTCTAATTAAAAGGCCGGGAAAAAATGCTAAATTAATGACAGCAATTTAAAAGTTGTTGCAGAGTTTCACTAATCCGAGGAAATTTCTTGTTTACAAGAAAAGTATTGCAGCCAAATCTGTCATATTTGAATATTGTATTGCTGGCAGAACAACAGTTATTGGTTAATAATGAACTCGTTGTTAACCCAGTTAGAAGTTTCTTAGTCCTTATATATCAAGTCATTTTCTTGTTGATAAACTGTTTTCTGCTTTACTTAAAAATACTTTTTTTCATCAAAATTTGCTCTCGTTTGAAATTATATGTGCGTTGAGTTTGAAGTATATTTTGAAAGGAGTTTTGAATCGTGAATTGTTTATAAGTCAATTAATAATTGAACCACTGTATATTTTAACATATATATTATCCCCCGGTTGGGTCTACGAAAATTGTACGGTGGCATTTTGGTCCGTAAGCTGTAACAAATGTTAGTGATCAATATGGAAAGTCAATTGAATGAAAATTAAAAAATGTTGGCCGGCATATGCGATGCGTATGTGGATAAAATAAAAAAGGAGATGCAATGTATCGGTGGTTAGGTCAGAATCGTAACACGATCCGATAATAAATTCAGATTCGCCGGAGTGAACGTAAAGCTGAATGGCAATCTGGGACACGAAACGAGCGCCTCCGTCTGACGTTTTGAAATCATTATAATACGTAATTTTGTCGAAAGAATGGTGTAGCTGAAATTGGCCTGGCCGGCGTGAAAGCCCGCAATCTATGCGGCACACGCGAGCGCACCTGACGCGCGCACCTGTGCACCTGGTCTTTCATAATTTCGCGTATTTCGCATCCTTCGTTAGCGCTATTTTTCGTCCTCTCTCTCTAACTTGCCGATATTCGCGACAGGCTCTGATAATTCTCTCGACAACCGCGCATTACATGCACCGATTTTTATCAGCTTACATAGATCGATTGAAATGCATTACCGATTTGTTTGAATCTCACAATTGTCATTTGGATCCTCACAGCTGATACAGCCAAATACCAGCGACAAAAAGCGTGTGCTAATTTACATGAATCATAACATTTTGAATTTTTTACCCTCGAAAACGAGAAGGGAATTGAGTGTCGGTCGAAATTCGATTTCTTGGAGAAAAAATGGATCGTGTGCGATTGGTCTATGTCTATTGAAGTTCGACGCGACAACAATAGGTGGTTCAAAAATAGTGAGATGGAAAAGTGAAATATCGAATGCGTGGGAGAATTTGGTCTCGTTGCGAACAAAGCTTTGGAAGGAAAGGAAGTTTGGTCGATCGCAGGAGGCCATTTGGAAGCATGAACCGGACGGCGCATAACACAAGCAACCAGGTAAACGGATGACGAACAAACGATCTTCAGAAAAGTGTATCTCAAAAGCTGCTTTTACCTCGGTGTCTTGAATCTCATTCAACGATAGTAAATAATCGATAAGATGACGTTTCTAAATGAAAAATTACTGAAAAATGATGAAACACGTGTCAATAACTGAATAAGCTTCAATATCTCGTTTATTGATTTAGTAGACGAGCTGACTTTATTGGAATGTCATTCATTTCACATGATCGTATATGTTTTATTTTGACATATTGTTTGTTTGATTTTAATATATACATTTGCGAACAGCTACGATTGTTACATTTCAAATAATACATCAAATCAATGATATTATTAGTAGTATGAGTTCTCTGGTTTCGTCAAAATGTATTTTTAGGTAAAAAAGAAATAATCGATGTAGAAAGATTGGAATGAACATAATGATTTGCGCAAAAACCGTTTGATTCGAAGGGAATAACGTGTGCGGAGATAGCGAGTAGTGCAGTTGTTTGACTGTAGAGTGAATTTAGTGAGCTCTGCGGCCGAGTTGCCGTGAGGCGAACGCTCCCTCGGACCAGTTCGGATGAGTCGCGCGCGGCTAAAATGCAGCTCTTTGCTGCAACCTGTACCGCCGAAGCCGCAGGTATAGAGTCCGCACACGAACACGCCGCCACACGTACGCAGAAGCGCGACATCGCTGCTCTCAACTTGCCTCATTCTTACACAAAATTCTGCATATTATGCTTTTTTCATTAATAACTTTTAGTTTTTGTTTTACATCTTTTCATTATTCTTGCTCGATGTTTCCTTTCATTCTATCCTTTCAATAATGCTGTATTGATATTGCTGTTAAAATCCAATTCCAATAAAGAAGACACAAATTCAATCTGCTTTTTGTCTATTGCTGTATAAATTAGTTACTTTTTGTATGTAACGATGAATAACAGCTCCAGAGTATTAGTGTATTGAAATTTGAAACGAGTATGTTTTTAGTTAGAGGTCATTTTTCTGCCATTCAGCGCACTAGAAGTTTCGGCCAACAATAGTCAAATTGGATCGGTCACGTACATATGAAAATAACGTCGCGGTTGCCCACGCAGTCGCGCTGCCATAAAGTTAAGCTTGCAATTGCGAGCGTGAGTACGGGCGCGCGACAGTTCAATCGCGGCTTATCAAAAACGTTGCCCTTTAATCGTTTCCGCACTTCTCTCCGAATTTCAGCTCAATCGCCCCAACTCCAAATCACGTTTTTATTATCATCGACTTTTTCCAAAATTAATAACTTTTTAATGATTTCGATTCGAACCAACAGAAACATAAAACGAACTGATAAATGTGGCTTCGACTCGTATCAAATAAACAACGATTATTTCACCTATTGGTCTTTATTTTCTATTATTTTCATCATTGAGTTAATTGAAACCTCATTTTCATCGACAAAAAAAATAATCGACATTGAGAATCGAATATGCATTCTTCAAATGTTTCATCTATCTTATCCTTAGGATGAAGTTATGGGAATGAATATGATTCTTTCTGTGTATTCAGTTTCAAGTTATTTACTTTTATAAATGATTTTTTGTCATATGAAGTTTTGATAAAGATTTCAATTTGAATGACGACATGAAAATGAAGAGCATGATTTCATGATTTTTTCATTTTGATGTAGATGTTAGATCAGAAGAATTTTTTCTACAATCAATCTGTTGTTTTAACAACCATTATTATTTTAGTTTCAATTCAAGAAAATTAATTTTCAGTGAGCAGTATATCGGAGTCAAATTAATAGAATCTTTGAAAATGTGATAAAAATAGACGAAAGTTCTTCCGTTTTTCCTCAGCTTAAGTCGTAACGACTGGATCGACGTAGCGAAACATACACGGCATCGTGGAGGGATCTGATCCAAGCCGAGGCAAGGTATTCGCGTCTCTCGAAATAGGATTCCCTCGGGAGCCCCGCAGACTCGACCAGACGAATGCCTCAACGTGAACGCTGCGAATACCGCGCGCAACCACTACAGCCAGTTTTTTTCGGCTACCTCGATTCCACAAATTCACCATTGAATTTCAAAATCAAATATTCCTCAAAATTTAAACTTTTATAAATAATAGAAAAAATTGCTTGTTTATGAGAAACATGTAATAACTAGTTTGTCTTAAAATGGTTTGAGTTGAAATATTTCAAGTTCAAGCTTTATGAAAATTTTATTATCGCTACCCGAGAATAAAAAATGTTTTTTTAGAGTTTTTTAAAATGTAACTAAATGAAGTTGAGCTTAGAAATGT
>JABFQD010000074.1:0-42690 GCA_022817045.1 Psix sp. ZL-2020
GGTATAATAAAAATATAGTAATAAATAAAATGGATGAATTTTTGAAAAAAGTTAATATTGGAGATAAAGTCAATAATTTTAGTCATTTTAGTCATTTACTGGAACAGTATTTATACATTGATAAATAAAAATGTAAATTGCAAAATGTTCCATTTTGTTTCACCTCGGCGTATAATTCGAACAATCAATTGCATTCTAATCTGAAATAAAATTCATGAGTTTCATTCTAAAAACTCTAGTTGCGAACTTTAGTATAAAAGTACATAACGAATTATTGGATACATTTTTGCTAGAGATTTTTTGGAAAAAGCTCTCATCATTTGAATAGTGAAGTATCCGAGTGAAATATCACGAAACATTGAAACGACCAGATTCTCCTTTGAAACGTGTTAGACATGGTTGAACAAGTGTCGGAACGACGCTGTTGACGATCGACTCGGCGCTTAACGAATTGCGGGTTGTCCACTGCGCATTCCAGAACATCGTCTAACACGATATCCGTGAGAGGAACAAATCGCATAGTTTGAACATGGGCCACGATTACGCAGTCTATATCGATTCCCTTGTGCAGGGTTGCCGAGTTCCCTCCAAAATACAAACATCAAGCTTACACACAACCCCATGGTGTGCATGCTTGATGGGGTAGGTTCGTACCAAGAGGTAGGCATCGCGCGATCAATGTTTGATTGCGCCTTACGTACGCACGAACCTATATCTGTCCGGGAACCTTTCCTAAACCGGTTTTGATATTGATAATTTCGTCAATTGGCACGCATAACCCTTTTATGAAATTTCAATTGTTTTCTTAGGAAAAAAATTGGCTAAAACATTTGCATAACAAAAAATATATATATTTTAATGTAACTATTATAAAAGAAATATTAAAATCAAGTAGATTGCATAGTTTTGATACCAACATTATTTTTTCAATATATTAATACATATTTCGCATTGCATGTAAGCATAATTTTTTTCGACATATGTTGTAAAAATAAATAAAACGTTTCTGATAAAACACTTTTTAATTTTTTATTATGTTATGAATGCTATACATATATGTGAATACATAAGCGTTTCTGTTTATAGCGTACATTTTATACAATAATTGTATTTTTACGAAACAAACTATGTGCAGAATAATCTTATTATGTAAAATCGATGATGTATTACTGAAAAAAAATTTCCTTTGGAATGTTTTGTAGAACTTTTTGAAGCGTTTTAGATTTTTCTTTTACTTTTAATTTTATCATATTTAATCATTGAAAAATGTTTTAGAATTAGAAATTAAATTATAAATCGTAAATCAAATGTATGACATATGTCTTATATCCGAGTTTTATTTATACTTTTTAACGCAACAAATTTCTGAACTTTATAGAAGTAAGTACTGGATTTTATCTTGTTGATTATGGGTAGCTGACTTTCTTTGGTGCCACGAATTCTGAGAACCAAATGAAAATTGTATGATTTATTTCGGAATGAATAAATCAATCAGATCAAGATTTATAAATAACTTTCGAATTTCATGCGTAATAAATGACAAATGTACAAGCGGTATTATGTGCAAATACTTGAATATAAGCATGATTGTTCTATAAATTGTGATCGTAGCAGAGGAAGTCTAATAACAAAGTGAGCAATAAATTGTGCAAGTCGTTGTTAGTATAGTACGTGTAATTTATAGGCCAGTGACATAAGGTGGATGTGCGGCTTCGAAGAGTCAAGTGTGAAAAGTCATTTTTTCACGAAACATCGATCGGATTATTTTTAAAACGCAGCTGTCGAAGTGTCGGCTGATTATTTGTCACCACTTCGCGCGTAACTTTTAAGATCGCTAAAAAACCATCGACAGTCGCACTCGCTGCAAATGTACGAAAAGTGTTTCGCTGAGCGCATGATGCAATTACTTTCGATGCATTCAGATAATTGACGTCAGAATTTTTTGAAAATGAATCAACCAGAGGCCAACGATCATGATTATTTTTCACTGTATTATATGTCATCTATAATTTATAATGACTTCTGAACTTTACACCCGCCTGCGCGAAGAGTCAATTTGAATACTGGATGAGGTATTTGTCCTTTTCATGTCGCGCGCGGTTCATTTCTTCTGACAGCTGTAAGTGATATGAAATAAAACTATCAATACACGGCCTAACGTTTTACAGGAAGAATGAAAAAATGATGACAGAAAAGCCACCATGCATGATTTCGAATGGATGAAAAAAGGCTTCCCGTGTATGAGGTGACAACTCTTTTTTCTCATTTGTTTTCCACAACATATTTTCTGATGCTAGACTTTTTTACATATTCTCACTCGAAAATGGACAAATGTCTATTTCGCGTAATATTTTGGCGGTCTACACATTGTCGGACATTTTTGTAATGGCACTTTTCACGTTTAAAAGTGATGATAAATCATCGACTGTTGAGGATTATTGTGTCGTACATGCTATAAGCGGATAAGGTAACGAGTCGACTTGGAAGCGCCGCGTTGATTGAAAAAGTTAACGAAGAAAAACGATGCGAAAACGATGGCTTTTAATTTTGCAACGATTTCAGTATCGTTTTGAACGTACGATGATGTTCTGGGTGATCTGTATAGTAAGTTGTTGCGTGGTAAGTAATTTGCACAGTTCGGGATACGAATTTCGTAAACTAGATTAAATATTTAAATGACGCTAGATTTGTTTATGCATTTAACGCTTGCTTCAATTTGGAAGACACTATTTTGGTAAGCGCAGCAAATAATGAATATTGTAGATGTTTCGAAAACAAATAACGCAACGCGTTTTGTCGCGATGTACGCACGATATTATAATTAACTTTATGTACGTTCAAGTGGTATGTTTGAAAGTGTCGCTGCAGCCTTATTGTCCATTTTAACTAAATCAAGAGAAAATTATTGCGGTTTCTGTGTCAGATCGCAGCCCAAATCAGAAATAATTACATTAAACATATTCAAAGACTTGTATTACCGAGACGCTGCTGGCGCCGCCGTTGAAATGTAAACGAATTTAATTACACGGGCCGGATCGCCGATGCGCTTGTCGAAAACTGTGAGAAATATATATTTGCAAACTAAATAATAGACGCGCGAATTGCACCCATGCTCGTCCTGAAAGTCATACATTTTTATTGAATTACTCCGCGTCGGGATTGGCTCCAATTTTTAATTGACGTATTCGAATTCATATCCGAGGGCTTACGATTTTTGCTCATCCCACACGCTTTAGCCAAATTTTTTTGCGATCTTGTTTTCTTTGTTTCCTTCCACGCCAATTTCCATAGCCGAAAACCGTTTTCGATTAACACGCGCAAACAAGTCAAAATGTCGACGCGCTGAAAAAAATACACGAGAATTCTTGCCCGCGCATCTGTCTTCCGTGTCTGCGCGACTTCTTACTATATCGCGAAACATTTCTCATTATTCATTCGCCCGCTATAACTCAACTGCACGAATTCCAACTACCTCATCGACGACACTTATATGAGAAAGATACCAATTTCAAATAATTTGCATATTTGTCTTTACATTGGATGCCAAATATCCGTACGTATACATCAGCAGGAAAACATGCTCAAACGATTTACGAATTAGAAAATGTATTCAACTTTGTGAAACGTTTCTTAAAAAATCAAACTCGAAGATGCAACGACAGAAGCGGTAGGGAGGGTGAGGGGGTAAAAAAGCACATACTTATAGAAAACGGGCGTTGCTCAACACGGTGCCGCCTGGTTTAATAAGAAGCTATCTATAGTCTCGCATTATGTTACCTCGATACATCCGTGAGATGAGATACTGTAATATTAATATGTCTCATGAAATATTCGTCGCCATCTTGCCATTCATCTCACTCCCGTGCTACTTGCATTATACAGAAGGGGAGGCTGGTAGGCTGAGTCTCTTCGTTTTGAGCACAGGGAGCCCCACGCGGGGCGATCGGCGAAGACGCGAGCGTAGTAGCGGCTGCTAACCTACATTTTACGCTACATTTCAAACGTCTTTTGTAATTTATTCAACTTCCGAATGGGGGCTCGCGAGACGTGTGTACAGACGTTCGCTAGATTTCGTCGTGTCGTGCACGAGCCGCCAGAAAAGGAACCTAGCTGCGATCAATTTCTGAGGAATACTTCTGTCTTGTGAATTTTATTAGTCTGGCTATAAGTGTCATGTCAGAATTCCCATCGCTGTCTAGATGATCGCAATCCAGCCTCTGATCAGTCTCGCCGTTTATTTGACAATTGATTAATAACGCAGTCGACGCGTATATTTTTTGATCGGCAAATTATTCCACCGATGTTTTCACTTTTTGTTTTTTATTTTACATTATGAAACTGTTCCGTTGAAATGAATTTCATTGATGAGTTATGATGGGAATTTTATTTAGTCGGCAACTTCGTTAATACAAACATGTTTGGATTCTATTTATAATTATTTTGCAGCTCAAATGTCAATATAATTATTTCAAATTAAGGAATTTCATCTGTGATAATGTAAGCGAATGTTCGTTTGAACAATTTGACTCCTGGGGAAATATACAAATTGAAAATTATGAGATGCGGATTTTGTAGTAACATTTTATTGTAAGAATGCGAGCATATTTCTTTATGTAGTGTATCGTACACTATAAAAAATGACATTATTTGAATATTATATCATACAGTCATACTGTGAGTTTTTGTTTTCGCAAAATTGTATCGCACTTCATTAACAGCTGCCAATCGAACGATCAATCAAAAATGTTAATTGAAAGTTAAATAATTGTATGAATAAGCTGGCACTTCATATGTGCGAGTTCTAAAGATAAATCGAACATATTTCTTGCAAATGTATAACGACAAAGCATTCGTGTTTCACTTCATTTTACAAAAACAATATTTTCCGCATGAAAATTTTGGATCAATTTTTGAGCTAATCAGTAAAAAATGTTAATTTACTTGTTCAACTGTAATAAACGAAGTTGAAATGTTAATAATTTCAAAAATGTATTCATTTGTATTTGATCAATTGTCGAATGCTGTGCGACAAAAATGTTCTCATTATTTCAGTGGTAAATTTTCATCGTCTCCAATTCAATAAGCCGAAAAATGCGCAGAAGATGCATAAATTAAAACTGTGCATGTTAAAATAATGTCATACAAAATCAGGTTTATTTATTATATGCTATTATTTTATTTTAACACATGCAATCTGGCCTTTATCATTCAGCTATTGTTTATTTTTTCTGTTGATAAACAAAAACTTGCATCACACGTACAGAAATGAAAAACTAATCAAAAAATGCTAGATTTTTAAAAGCATGTTGATTTTTTAATATTAATAGATGATTAATGTTTCATAAAACTCAATTACCGCGCATGAAAATGCAATATACTAAAAATAATATAAAAATATTTAATACAAAATCCAAAAACGAAAGAATAATTAATTTGCTTCAATTAATTATTAATAATCTCAATATTGAAATCGATCTACAATTTAACACCAAATGTTGCATATTAATATATTTAACTTTTCATGGTATTTCAAACATATCTAAGCCAATTGATAAGATCGTATGAAATTTTGTTGAATAATTGGAATCATGGGAGTAAATTATTTGATTATTTTTGAAACATACTTTTAGAATTAAATATTGTTGTAGAAACACGTTATATATTTAGAAATTATTTCTCACTATTGATTTAATATTAACATGATAATTTGAAAATTAAAGTTTTATTTCTATAATTCAAACAACACATTTAATCCGTCATTGAAATAATACTTTCATCGTTGATGTATAACGCGTCACATGATACAAAATAGAAAGCATTGTTATTATGATTTGCGATGCCGATTCAAGGAATTGTTATACCAAGTTGGCGATTGTTCTTTCGTTGTGCTTTAATCAATCATAAGTTTCGTGTTGGTGATATCGAATTAAATATTGCATTTATAGTTGTAATTTACCGAAACGTAAAAGTATCATTGTCGTTTGCCGATTGCGGCCATTTTTTGAGCGGCATACGTTACCAAAACAAAGACACTTAATTACTCTAAGATATACCTTCACGGTGCGTCATTGTCAGCGACACCGCAGGCGAGAGCTAAAATTAACATTTATTTAACACGTTAGCCGGCGCGCTTTTTCCTTCGACTCATTAGCGCGCTTCAAATTGTCGCGAAATTCAACAAAGTGTAATTGAAGTTCGATCCCCAGGACGACGGGCCGCCGCATTAACATCCCGCCTTAATGAAAAATGAGCTAAATATTCCGTTAAGTCGTCTCAACGCAAACCAAGTAAATGAGTTTCGGCAATAAAACCGCATTAAGCGAAACGGAATTGCCAGATGATGGGATTTTTTGAAATGACCATTACAGAATAGTTGTTTTGAATTTTCAACTTTTAATTCATTCTGATGTATTGCGCAAAATACATATAGAGGCGCTTTTTCAGTCAGTATCAGTCTTGCTCGAGGAGTACAAATTTCACTTTATTGTAAACGGATGTTAAACATGAACTGAATCACCGTCATCGCTGATGAGGGTTTTTTGTCGACAAGCAGCTTTTGCACGCGTAAACGTAGTCGCAGTGTGTATCATTAACGAACATATGTGCAACTTGAAAATGAATTAACTATGAAATCGGAAATGAACTGACCATACCCGAACAATCGATTGACGTACTTAAATTGGTATAATAAGGGCCGACTTGACGACGTTTCGTCAGATTCTTTTTTTATATCCTCTCATCTCATTGTTCAATCGCGCTTTTATAGATTACATCATGTGACGTGAAATTCCCATTTTTAACCCGTCGTTGGACTTTGAGTGGCTCGTCATATTGACGTTTACATTGTTTAGGAAATTGAGCAATCAGGTTTGGTGTCGAATTCGACAGTTGCCGTGTGTATTGACACGATCTTTTTACATTGGGTTCAACTGAGTGTCGCCATTGAAAAAGTAAATTCTATCCAGACATCGGCCAAGGTCGAGTCGTTAATCGTACTAACTACGATACTAGAGTCTTAAGATGGTACAAGCTTAAATATATATAAATGTATATATTTATATGTATATAAATTTGAACATTAAAGTTGGCTGATTATATAATGCTCTAGACGGCGGCACCGTAAAGATCTCACGGAAGCGTTTCAGTCCGTTATCATTTTAAGCGCCTCGGCAAATTGTAATAAATTCGAGATTATGCCCAGCGAAACTATAACATCCGCGTAAAAATACGCGAACATAAATATTATCATATACCAGGATTGCTGCTTTAAATCCATTGCAGACAAAAAGTTGGCTAAATGATTGTAGTTATTCAACATTCTATTTGACCAACTGGTAGTGCACTGAGGAAGCTACACGCTAAGGAGATGGTAAAATCGATCAACCGAAGACACATCGTTGTGTCTCAATTAGAGTAGAAATAATAAAGCGATATCAACGAGGTAATTTGCGACGCGGTGGGATTGGTGCGCACAAAGGGCCGAAGTTTGATTTGGTGATTCGTCAAACACGGATACTTTTATTGGTAACGTGTTTCATTCATTTGATCGATATGGCTGAGCGTTGACTTGACGCGCGAGAGTTTGAAATCAAAGTGCAATTATGAAAAAGAGACGCGGCGTTATTGTTTGTGCGAACGTGTCTAAAATCGACGTCGATCTGTCCACGAAACAATCAAACTGGAAAATAACGATTCGATTTGCGTACTTTCGCTTTGGCTACACGGTTTCTTTCGTTTTTACGGAGCTTAATTAATTTTTATCGCGCTCAGGTTTCTCATTCGTCCTACATTTTTAGGTTAGTGAGAGGAGAAAATAATAATCATTTTCGTGAGACAAATACATTGTCCTTATAAATTGCGTCGCGGTTTCAAGGATAACTGTAATTATGGTTTGAATAAGTGCAAATAAAAGACGTAAAATATAATACCAAAAATGGCTACTTTTGGGGATAACTGTGTGTTTCTGCGTTACGAGCGCTCTGCTCGAGACAGTCGTAAAAATTAACGACAGCAATTACAGGAGAGGCGCTTTCTTATAATTTAATTTAATTCGTAAATTATTTGTAATGACGAACTTTTTGAAATACACTCGCCGGAACTGCGCGCTCCGGAAAAATAGATAACCCGAGCAGTATATATATTCTTTTTCTTAATTGTCTTGCCTATTGTTACGTGCGAAACTCTTATCGTATATTCCGATGTTATTCAAACTGAAACATCGTTTATTTTACTCTTCATGTGAATATAACATTTTGGTTATAAGAAAAATTATTTGTACGAATTCTTATTATATGCAAGAAGTTCATGTAAACAAAATTAAAAAATGCAGAAACTGATAAAAAATTTCATCAGAATATTTCGTTATTCAAATCTGCTTGCTTAGGATATAAGATTAATATTTGTGAGCAAAAACTGCACGTTAAAACATTTTTATCTAAAAGAATTAACATTTTTCTATTCTAACTTTTATGTTGAAATGGTTAGAGAAGAAATTTTTCAATTAAATTATTTATACTCGAAACTATCAAACATTTAATTTTTGCAATAAATGTAGAAAAATATTTGTTATTGAAGAGGAAATTGCTCGTTTATTAATACAATTTTTTTGCAATTCATTTGAATATAACAGAAGTAGGAAAACGAGAAAGAACGTGCGATACGTGCAGAAAAATATGCGTTATAGAGCAACTTGTCCGAGACAGTGGAGAAGAAAAAGCATCGCATCTTGTGATTGAATGACGTTGTGCTGGCACTCCAACCGATGACACTTGGTTGAACCGTAAGACGGCTTTATCGCTGGTGTTAGCATTTTCTTCATTTTGCAACAAAGCTTGTATCATGGGAATAAACAAGTATAGTCGAATTTATTCTTCCGATTTTCTTTGGCTGATGCAATAAAATTCTATTTATGATTAAATCAAGCAAACTTAATGAAAAAAGTACATAGAAAACAAAAAGAAAAACTAAAATGTAACTATATATATATAAATTGAACGTGAATTAATTAATTTAAAGTTTGCATATAGAATTAAAAATGGCTATTTTATAAATACTTCAATTATGACGATTGATGAATAGCAAAATATTTCCATTTCTTAAATTTTATTGAGTACTTTATAACTATCACAATCCTAAGCAAATAAAAGTGATATTAAAATAGTTTGGAGAATAGTTGTTATTTTATAAAATATGTATATCGGAAAATTGAAACGAATAAGTGAAATTGTTATTAATTATGTTAAATTAATAGACGCGCGATAAACGAATGAAGATTGGCTGTCAATACTGGATTAAGTTACACTGTTATTTACGAATGCATAATGTGTTGGAAGTGTCGCATGAAATATGAAAAACAATTGAAGGTGAACTTTCGAAAAGTTTCTTAACTCAGGCTCGTGGAATATTGAGCGCGGTTGAATAATGGATCGGGCTTATGAGGGCATACATGCATCACACGGACACACACGGGCAATTAGAATAGTGAGACAGTGCAAAATAAATTATATTAATTGCAGTGTTTGGTCTGCCACTGAAATTAACGCTGGTGAGCGCGCACGCGGAATGATTCGTTACGCGCAGCTGCCTTTGATGTCTCGTCAGAGTTTCAAATTTGTCATTGATTACATTCAATTATTCGTCTTGCTGCAATGAATCCGCGTCAAACAGCCATAGCCACGCATTGATTTGCACAAAAGTTGAAAGCTTGTTGACAAAAACGACTGCCTTAGTATACCAATTAGCGCGGCGAGTGGCATGAAAAATCCTATAACGAAACAATGAACGTTGAGGTTATATTTTTAGCCCCCGGCGCGTAAACTTGGATCCAACTCGAGCGTCGCCCGCTTATATATATATAGCGCCAAGTATCAGATCAATGACAACTTATACGCTGATGTTTATTGCTGGCGGAATTAATTAAATAGCTCGCGCAATAATTCAGCCATTCGGAATACCACCGCGCGAAATTCTTCTCTGAGTTATTTCGACGGCAAAAATGTTTGATCGGTTTGACAAGCCGAACTATGTTGAATTGTTCGACTATTGATTGGCAGCCAACTTTCAAGTTCGCCCTACGACTTTTTGCGGCAGGATCATCAGACGCGCTGACTCGCTATGCTGTGAACTCATCATCGCACGATATTCATTATTCAGTTTCGATCATTTGGCTTATCGTGCGCAAAGGTGTGTATCGGCGGCGGCTATGGAGGAAGCGCTAGTCGGTCGAATAAATGCGATTGTATATTATGCCGTCGATTAGCATAACACACCTTAAGATCGCCACAGATAACATTAATTATTGACCGTGTGGACGTTGATTGTTTGAATAATGTGTTTCTTTTTTCGATCGCCACGCCGGAAGTGAACCATTTACGAAAGTACGTTGCGATTGTTTACGAAAAGCTGTTGTTTCTCCGCGCACTTTTCACAATGCATTCTTTTTCTTATTTTTCGTCTTCCTTGTTTTACTACAAGTCTATTAATGTTGTGACCTCGATGAAAAATGTATTCTGAGTTGAAACATATGACTGTTCGCGTCAAATAAAACATCGGAGTCATTCAATTGTTGATCAGTGATTCGTATTTTTTATGAGGGATCTCGCACGAAGAGATGCCTGATAAAATCAATCGAGTTTTTTTCAATAATAAACATAACAAATGAATTGCTACGGTCAATATTGAAGTTTGCTCGACTTGGAGGAACGAAATTCGTAGTATTTGTTCGTGCAAAAAGTTGTAAACATTTTATGTAATTAACGCAAAAAGTCCGATAACCGGCGAATTACTCGGTAAAGTTTCAGTTAGATGAACGCTCGACTTTTATTTATTGCAAATTTTTATTTCATTTCAACTTTCTTCACAAGATATACAAACTTTGTTTATGAGTAATTTTTCTAACTTTAATATTTACGAAGGCATCCTAGCAGATCCCGTTTTATCTTTAAGTTAAAATGTCTCGGTAAAATATCGCACAGGCACGATTTTTATGCGCTTGTAATTTATGTGGGAGGGGCGGAGGGGCGCGCGATGTTTATATTTTGCATGCATTTCTCATACATGCATATATTTATTTATAAGATCACGACCCAAATAAGGATTACGGGTATGTTATTAAGAAATTAAAATGTAATAGCGAATTTAATTATCACTATCGATTATATATCGAGGTCATTAATTTGTATTAAATAAACAATCAATACTGAATGAAAAATGTGTTACTCGACAGACACTGAAATAAAAATAAAAAAAACAAAACGAAAAAATTAACGAGACATCGAAATACGCATCAATGTTTCAAAAGTCAATAATGAATAAGTTATTCGATGAGATTCGTTTTTATGCGCTTTTCATAATTATTTACTATTGATTGGCTTTTATACGTAGTCTACTACGATATGCACAGAAAAAGTAAATAAATACGAATTTTAGTGCATCGATCGTGAATAGCCTTCGAGCAGTTTTATTACTGTAAAGATAAATTATGATTTAATGTGTGTCCGTTTAAGTTGGTATAATCGCCAGTGAGAAACTATTTGAAGAGTTGCACGTTTAGATTAATAAAAGCATCTGACTCCGTCGTTTTTATGTTTGCAGCAGACAAAAAGTTTTTCAAAGGAATACTTTAATTTAAATCAATAAATTATTGAATCCGTATGAAAGAAGTTGTTGCTTTTTCTACTCCGAAACAGGTTTCCAGTTTGTAATTCATGAGCTTCAATTTAAATACATTTTTATTACCAACTTTATATTCGTTTGAATTTAATTGCAATGTAAAGTGTTGTGTTCTTCGGCACATGCATCAATATTATTTCGCATACTTTTGTTTTTCAAAAATAATAGATGCTTTTCGTTTACTCACGGCTCAGTTGACGCAATTCCATCTCGATTGGAAATGTTTATACAATGACTTACCTGAAACATAACAAAAATATAATGATTAAGCATTAGTTTACATCATTACGCGATGGCTTGCCGGCCTTATCCAATTATGAAGTTGGATCACATTTTAATTAGATATCATGCGATAATGCATTTCGGAGATTTTAATCGGAGCTACGGAGGCGAGTTTGATCTAGCTGAAAAATGCGCGAGAATCTCTGACGCTGTTATCAAACTCCCGTTAATCGTGTAATTGTTTTCGCATACGCCCGCTGTAACTTTGTAACTTATTTTATTATCTTGTTTATCAATCAGTTGCGCGTCATAAAATTTCCCAGTTATAGCATTAGCCAAGTTGAGCATGAAATGTTCATTCACTTAACTTTTAAAAATAATGATGTCCCCAATTGAAGAGTGGAATTTTTTCGAAATATTTGATTCCAACAATCGATACTTATCTCGAGTAAAAAATACCGAGTATCGAACTTTATGCCTTACCCACTAGGCCGTGATGTTGACTTTTCGCGTCAAATAATAAGATGCGCGAACATGCTTATAAACGGAAAAGTGTCTTAGAAATAGCACGATTTCAAATACAGAAGCAGAAAAATGTATAAGTAAAGTAGAGCATCCAAAAACAATGAAATATATCGATTACACTGACCCCGATTGATTGACATTGCGAAACACAATTTCGCAGACTCATCAATAACGCTGAGAAAATGAGTGTAAAATTAGCTCCGCGGCGGGGCGAATTCGAGAGATCACGCAATAACGTAAGGACGAATTAAGTTGTATTAATTAAATTGAGGATCGATCGAGTTTGTCATGCGCATAATCAGCCTAACGAAGGTAACTATCCGGCCGGCATATACTGCTACATTCATTAAAAGCGGAATAGGACGTGTAATAGCCGCAACACTATTAGCTGCGGCCAAGCAGGGAGTAGCTTAATGAAAGAAGCCCAGTGACATCCCCGACGACGATTGCCGCGGGACTATTCGCCATCTGATTTGTTATTCGGATTAGGACGATAAATTGAACTGACCCGGTGGCTCTTCGCACTTGCTAATTACACAGAGTAATCATTTGCACCACATTCTTTACACCCTCGTGCAACCTTTAAAATTCTGTTAACGCGCCAAGTTGCCTTCTCTGACGCGCACTTAGCGCATTGGACAATGACCAGCGCCACGTATGGAAGAGTTATTGCGCGAGCTACATTTTTCGCCGATCTCAATTACATTTGCGTCATGATTTGGAAACATTTTTCACTTAATTTCTATCCGAATTGTTGACTTTAGTTTTTCCGCTCACGGAAAATGTATCAACAATTTCACGCTTGTATAAACAATCATATGACTGGGTAACAAATGTTCGTGGAAATGCTCTCATTAAATGATGAATTAAAAATTTGTTTGTGCTGATATATTCATGAAAATGAGAAGAACTTTGTTGACGAAATGAAACAATTTGCGAAAGAAAATGAGTTTCATTATTTTCGATGCTTGCTTTATGATTATGTTTAGCATTGCAATCCGGCGTTACCGTGCGGGATGTAGTCAATTTACAATTTTTGCGGGCAAACTTTACACGTTTAATGAAATCGAATGTAAATTTACACAATTTTTATGCTTGTCAAGCGTAATAAAAATGCGCGGTACCTTGTTTGCAATTGTAAATAATGAAGGAAAACGAATTAAGATTGTAATTGGAGCTTTTTTCAGCGCGGCTAAAAAAGGTTCAAAATGCACGTTGCGTTCACCTTTTACCAAATTCATTTCGGCTAATCGAATTGGGTAATTGAATTAATCGAAGTCGAAGTAGTCAAACTTTCTTTCTTCGCAATAATGTCGTTACGATGGCGAACGCGCGCCACAACTCTGCCTTCGGATATGCATTTTTTCGTCCCGGAAGTACAAAATCGGAATCGCTTCAAATTCGATTGGACGAAAACAAGTTTTGAGTTATTACGAAAAATTCGGCCGAAAGCGTTCGTAACGCTCGCTGCCGCGACTACAACAATTTTCATTAAAAATTTGCTCGTTTGCGCGCCCGCGCCGACGCTATTGATTTACAGTTTACAAGTCTTTCCAAGTACCTCGTTGAAAAGTTCGTATTTTTGTAACGCGGATGATATTAGTTTTGATTAATTTAACCTAGATCGAGCTGAAAACACATTTCTCGCAAAATATACGAAGCGCTGTTCGATAGCAGCCCCTTTGTTGCAATAACGCAGAAGTCACAAGTTAAAGTTAAGCATTCGTTAATTACTACTCCGACGTTATTTCTTCGCCAGAACTGAGTTATATTAGAAAATTGATGAAAATGTTATTACAGTTGTACTTGGACCGAAACGTGATTAATAATTGTTTTGAGGATTCTTGGCGAAATATGAACATTCGTAACGTACAATCGATGGAGCGAGAACTTTACTCACACAACACCCCCTTTAATTTTAATCTTTTTTCATAACAAAAATATACATTTAATCATTCATTTAGCTCAATCATTAATTATTACAAGCAGGTTGCTTATAAATAATATTTATAAAATACAAAATATCACTTTGAGTATTCTATAATTTGATGAATTTCTATGATGAAATTTCTTTTTTGAGGCAATTCAACAGATTCAATTAATTCCATAAACATCAATAAATTTTTTAGTATAATACGATATTCTGTTTTTTTTTAATTCAGGCAAAAACACTGCGTAAACAATTCGTCTTTGTGATAAAGATATACTATAAGGCAGATTTCGGAAAAGATATAAATGTTACGGAACCAATTGGGTAATTTGCCACTTGACCCAATGATTTAAAATACACTTGTATGAATGCATGTTTATCTAATGTATTCAATTTGATGTCATTCATTATTCAGTAAATTTCAATTATTTGTATTTAATTAATTCATATTTTAATTCACTTTCGAATAATAAGTATACGTAATGCAAAAGCATGTACAAAAATGTTGCTAGAACAAAAAAGCAATCGTACATTATTCTTTACTGTGAATCAAGACTCAGAGTCCGTGAAACGAATCACAAGAGTGAATAAGCGTTTGCATAAAAAAGGAAGGAGTAAAAAAAGAAAAAGTAGAAAAAAAAAACGGAACTACAAAATCGGGCTTCTGTATGATTGGTAGTCCGTGTCGAAATCTCGCAGACTATCATAATAAGGAGATACAATCATGGAAACGCGTTCAAAAAAGCGATGGCTCGCGTTTAATCTCTCGTAGCTCTGAGAGACACGTCCTATCGGTTCATAAATCTCTCATTTCGGGGCCCGAGCGCTATTTTTATTCCTTTCGCGCATATTGTTTTTGACTTCCGGTCGATATATAAACGGTTCCGCCCACCGTTCTCGTCTCGGCGTTTATCAGCCGGGTGGATCAGAGCCTTCAGTTCGAGGCCTCCGTAATCCTGTTCCCATCTCGGCTGTTCTCTCTTCTTCTGGCCAACTCCTGCGGCCACTTGTTCTTCCACTTGGAGAAATATTATTTAAGTGCTTCCTGGCATATAAATAGTTCGTATGCGATGATAATTAAAGTCTCTCGAGTTATCAGTCGGAGATCTATCCGCTGCAAATGCACGGCGCGCGATACGTTTTCCCGCGTCTTTGCTGATCCTCGAACCTCTTTCTCTGGCTGACTCGGAGGTTCTCTGTCGCGAGCGGAGTCCTCATTTGAATAAACGCTTGTATCGTGCGACGCATACGCTTATTTACGTAAGACAGAGGTTCCTTAATCATAAGAATATGTGTGCGCTGAAGCTGACCGGCCTTTCGGGGCATGAATCACGCGACTGTTGTATCAATTTGCAGAGGAGCGTAACTTTCGCACGCTAAACTTTTCATATTAATTGTTCGCGTTGGCTTGCATTTTTATGTCGAGCTGCAAACGCATTTACATAAATCCGGCCTCTTTATTCCTTTTGCATTGTTCCGCGTTTGGGAGCGAGCTTAATAAAAAGTACCGTTTCCTTCGCGAGAATTTCTTATTTTTAGTCTAATAATTAAGGTTAAGTGGGGCGACGACGAAAAATCGATACATAATCATGCTTTATAATTTTATTGCAAATAATCTGACGAAGGAGTTTTAATGCGTTTATTACTTATGCAGGCGTATTAAGAGCTCGGCATTTTTATTGATCCCGTGCAATAAAAAAACCTGCTAAGTAATTTAATTATATAATGGGGATTCATTAATTCGTCTTCTGGAGGAAGGGTGGTGACTTTTTTAATTAAATTGTTAAATTGTATTTAATAATGCAAGTATGTTTACACGCGCCTTAGTTTGCGCGTGTTGTATCGTGTGATAAAAAACACGTCACAGAAGGAATAAATGCCAAGCGTATCGCGTATATATATCGAAAATGTTTGAACAAATACACGGATGCGTCGCTCCAAAATGAATTACCTTGAGCTGCAAGTTAATTACCCTTATGTTATTTTAGATCCGCGTTGGTTATTAATTTGCGAATTAAAAGTCAGTATAATTAGTTTTATTTTTCAACTTCAATTAAGCTAAAGCAAATTCGGTTGACTTATCATTCAGCGTAATAAAATTGTACGAACAAGAGCCGATGGTTCAAACCAGAATTCATCTTAATTAATAAAGCTGGATTAGCGTGGTTATTAATCTCGTTTGCAAAAATTGCAGACAACAAACGTCGGCTCAAAATGTCAAATCGGTTCCCCATGGAATGTTGAATCAGATTTTCCGATTAAAATATGTAAAGCAGGTGTAATTGGGAAATGGTTATTTTGAGCTCAGAAGCATGCTTTAATTTCGATTGTGTTCTCGGTCGTAATAACGAAATGAGAAAATAGCCCAAACGAATCGAAAAAAAGCACGACCCATTTCACCCCTCGTACACAGAGGCAAGGAGAGTGCTAAATTATCGCAACATTAACCGGATTTACTATATTGGGCCGCGTCGTATATCATCATTATTATCAACTAATTCGAGTTCGTAGAGTAACATTTAACGGCGGTAGGTTTATAAAAACTGCCGCTTGGGCTTGGTTAATATGCAAGCGTCACAAATAATAATTAATCCGTTACACGCAGGCTGCATATAAAAGGCAGAGCAAAAAAATAATCAAAAAACAAACGGACGCTTGAAAAATGGAGCCAAATAGACGAGCTACGGAAAGCAGTTGGCGCACAAATGAACGCGCGCGGGATGAAAAAGAGTGTCGGCCTGATCTCGGAAATGGTCGTGCGGCATTGCCACCCCCGCGGGGTGAAAAAGTGCGTCGCCCGGAGGCTCGCGTGTGCGCCACTGCAAAAGGAAACGGAAATCGCGATTGCATTTTCATGAGGGTTAATTCCATCTATCTGTCCAGGATTAATACGATTGCATCAACATTAAATCTTGCGGAATAGCGATATTGTTGGTTGGGCTCGCGCGTCGAGTAGCCTGCCTGCGATATCCAATTGATACGAAACACGATTAAGCCGGATAGCAATGGACGTGATTTTGTTGCTCGCTAAGATAATGAGTTTAGATGAAAATCTATTATGCCGCTCAGTTCAGACGTCAAAATCTCTTCATTTCAGGATGTATAATTGATATTAGCAGAGGAGCGCACGGGTTCTACCGGCTTGTTCTGCCTCACTCGCACTATCGTCGCCGGGTATGGCTCCCCTCGGGCGCATTTTGCCACAAGTCGTTTGCCACGGCCATAAATGTAGTTGATATCATGGAAGACCCGGTCGATCGATTTGTACGGTCCAGATGGATTTGAGGAACGTCGTGGGGCGCGCGGGGTCCTGAGCCTATGGGTGCGAGTGAAAGCGACCATGCTTTAGGAATGGATCGCTGAATTTCTCGAATAATTAAGTTAGACCTCGGTAAGCTCGGGGTGGTCGCTTACCTACCAACACACACTCATACATTATGTACCAAGTACCACATATGTGTGGGTGTGTCGACCCTCCTGCTGTCGCTTTCTCTCTTTCTCTCTCAGCTGATACCTCCTCAATGGCCACCTCTCGATACGTACAAGCCGTCCCCTTCCCCGCAGGTTCCCCTCGACTACCCCGGCTAACGCGTGTGCTACACTCGGTGGCATTGGATATATACTTAATGAAGCGTAAATAATAGAGTAATGTGCTTCAGGCCGTTCGATCGGTGCTCCTATTGGTCAGAATTAATCTATTCTGGCGCATTAGCGGAGCGCTATCTCTCCTCTCCCGGTCCTCTAGAACTATCGTCCGCGCTATCGGCGCTAGTGCTACCTAGGCCATCCGGAGTACATCTCTGTCAATGTAATCGCTCTATTTACACTATTCTGTAACAAAGCACTAGCTACAACTGACACGAGTGCAACTGTCCTCAGTGCTTCACACGATACCATAGGTATCATCCCAATTCGAATAGATAATGCAACCAGCCAACTTATCCTGGTCTCACGATAATCTTACTTTTCAGCTCAGTGCGTGTCCTTTTCAACTGGTCAAAGTGCAACATTCGACGAATGTTTCGCGGACAAGAAGCAAAATGCATGACTGATGGACGTAGTCGATCGAAATTCGGTCGAATGATAGCATCTTTGGGCTGCTTCATGGAAATCAACTTTACGCCAGTTATCTACAAATCAAGCAGACTTAAATAGTGCCCGTGATTGTACAACACTCTAGAACACATTTAGATATCAATCAGCGGATTAAACGGATCAAACAACAATTCCAAAACAGGAAATCATTCGTTCGGGCAAATGAAAATTCGCTTAACAACGTTTCAGCTACATTTTGATAGGCTCGTTTTTAATCACGCTCGGGATTATTTAAAACCCTTGCCGCGCGCGTTAACTATCGGTGCGTAATGAGGTTACAGTCGTACATTGGTTGCGATAGTTGCTCTGATTTTGCCATAGATCACATGGTGTTTGTCCACATTTTAGACATTCTATTTGGGGTCGACTGCTACCTCGATCGTTTCTTGATTAAGCCGTGCCACGGTTGAATCGAATCTCAAGCATAAACCTCCTGAGGGTAGGTCATTTCAATTTTCCAGTTTATGCGCGTGGCTTAACGTTCGATATAATATATAAGTCATACCACGCTCTAGCGGAAACTTCGCTCAAAATGCATTGCGCGGGCATTGGCAATGTAATTTACAATAAAATGACCCGTGTCATGTATTTGCAATTGGCCTTTCAATTTACTTGTTTCATTTGCGTTTTAATCACACAGCAACTGCGCTATTACACGAAAATCAGCTGAGCAGAGTGTTCCTCGACGCATCTTCCTAAAGGTCAGATCGTTCAATGAGGGACTTTTTTGTTTGAAATAAAATACCTTAACGACGGTATCAATCACAGCTCAATCAAAAAGTCATAACCATCGGAAAAACATTCATTTAAACAAATCCATTACACCTTGGCAAAAATATTGCGAAAAAAAAACTTGTCAATCGAGATGTCTATTATTCATTACGAAATTGTCAGCGAGTAGCGGCTACAATTAATTTTCAAACTTCGACTTTTTGCTCTAATAGGCTGTAAATTACAGCTATTAAATCGATTCCCAGGAACAACTCATCAAATAGAACTCGACGGATTCTGATAAGTAATTCGGTTGTTTCGGTGAAAAAGAACCGAAGGGTAAAAGAAAACTCGTCAGATGAACTAGCGCACGTGTTGTAAAAGATATGTTGTCATAGATGTCAGTAAGAAACGTCTATTTCAAAGTAGAGTGTTAATTAGCCGAAGAAAGCGAACTGTTAAACGCGAGTATGCGATTGCGAGAGGTATGCGGACAATCAGAGTTGCGAAAAAGAGACGAGTGCGAGATGTCGAGAGAAACACGAGTAAGTCGGCCGCGAAGCAGGGGATCTAGCGGTGGCTGCGAAGGGGCTGAAACGCGGAGAGCCAGAGAACCTCCAGACAATAACTAAGTGGCATTCTCAGACGCCCCGACGCATTGATCGCGCGAGATGCCTCGCACGTACTACGCACTCTTACTCGCTCGTGACATTAACCTCTGAAGTAGCGAACCGTTGGCGTAACTTATGGCAAACTGTTAGCAATCGATAAGCCGCGGATCGATAATGATAACAAATTTGCCAAATTATCGGCCTGAAAAAAGACAGACCGAAGAAGGCATGCTGATAGAGAAAAAGGGGGAGGAAGAAAAAGGAGAATAACAGCAGAGCGCGCGGTGGTAGGGGTCGGAAATCGATGCGCCGTCGTTTCTTCTTCCCTTTTGCCGACCGAAATTGGAAAATGGAAAGAGCTTGGGGTATTTTTTCGCGGTATCATAACAGAAACTTCATTTTACTTGTCGCGATAACATTGTTATTTTTTCATTCGGTCAAATGAAACGGCGCGGATATTGAATTTAGAATGCAAAGTAATTTGTTACGGAAATACGACGCTGCAAAAAGTCGCCCGAAGACGCGCCCGCAATTATGACGCGACGAATTATTTTTGCTGCGTTCCATGACAAAAAACGCCGTAGCTTGTTAGCGCAAGACAAATTAACATCGACCAATCACGATCGGTCGCCTTTGGATAGACAACGAAGCCAAATTTGCACGTTCCATACTTTTTTCCATCTAGTTCAAATTGTCGAAGTCGTTTTTGGACGTTTCTTTTTTCATAATAATAAAGATCTATGAGGAACCAATAGTCGGTCTGTTTGTTTTTCATTACTCGCCGAATAAGATATTGTTTTAAAATAAATCCACTGACAAGTTTATCATTGTATTTTTCCACATACTTCAAACGATCAGGGCATATTTTTCTTCGATTGTTTGCATTGCGTCAAGTGATAGGAACCGTACTCGGTCTACACGGGCAAATATTTAATGTTGGACTCGCTCTTCCGACTTAATTGCAGTGGCATGATGCGATCATTTTTCCTCCTTCTTCGAGCGGAGATTAATGAAGATACACGTGCCCGAGAGAACTCACTCATTCATCAGTCGTTTATCATAATTTGGCAAAAAAGATGAATCTTGGACTGATCAGAAATCGAACAGGTTGGAATTTACACGGAACCAACGAATGCAGTGGAGAATGAGATAGAGCGTAGAGAACAACGCTGGAAGTCCAGTTATTTCGGATATTAAACACGAAATTGTGTGTAGTATAGCCCGGAAAAGCTGCTATTCTGGCGCTACCGAGGACAGCGCAGTCACCCTCTAACACTTACACAGGTACGAGGCTGATACGAAAAGCGCATCGCCCGTTCAATCGACGAGTAAAATCTGTGGATTGAAAATCAACGCCCTTGATAATCGGTTTAACGTTAGAAAATTAGAAACAACGCGTCATTTGCAAAAGTTAGCCGTGGCGAATTGAGGCATCGGCTTAAAGGATTTCGACTTGGATATTCTTTGTGTTTAATTAACTCGTTTTTCTTCTTTTGCCCGCAGCGGAACATTTGCGCGGGAAAACGAGAAATTCAAATAGAAAGTGAGATCATTTTAGATATAAGACCATTGCTAATTTGTCAGAGAAAATTATGTATTCGAGATCGATAAAAAGTATATCGAATTTTTTAGTTCAATTAATCTTTTCCGTCTTGCGCTTCAGCTAAGAAAACAAATTAAAAAAATTGCACGAATGAAGCAGCGATGAAAATAAATAGAGTGAAACTTCTTCGGACTTTTAATGTGATTTTTATGAATAATAATGAAGTTGGAAGATATTCATATTTTTCTTTATTCCTTAATAAGCCTGTTTGTAAATTTCTTACTGAAAAATCTATACGCCATTTTTTGTGATTTTGTATTTTTGATGTATGGGTTAAATGTGTTTGGTTTCAAATATGCAAGTCAGAATTTATGAACAGTTTCAATTTATAGTTATGCGGAATAATTTATTACAAATATTGCTATGGTTGTTTACGGAATAAATCACGCAAATCACGTTCGAGGCGATAAAGAAAAATGGAATTCGATAAGCGACAAATGCAATTTTGAAATTTAATACATTTACTTCAATAATTGAACGGCAAGCGAAATTACAAAATCATTTCAGAGCTACGGCAATTATTTCGAAAGCAATGCTTTTTCTATAGTACAGATATATTATAAATCATTACCAGCAAAAAATGATTACGCGAGCTTCGAAAAATTCGCGAAAGCCAAACATTAAAAACAAAACTAAATAACTCCGTAATTAACGAATTTCACCGAAAATATGCATATTTTATTAGTTATTTGTTTTCGCCGTAAAAACGAAACGAAAATTTATGCTTCACATTTTAAATGATTTCCCTTGTCTTCGACATTAATTCCATTTGATGATGTTGTCATAAAACTTTAATAACGAATCTGAAACGAAATTAAAATCGCTCGCTTAAACCTTATCAGAGAAAAATTGTCCAACGAAACATTTATGAGCACTATGAAATAACACGAAAAATTCGATTTCAATTAATTAACGCACGTGAAAATACGTAAAATTTAGTCATAATTTTTCGTATTTTTGAAACGCGCCTTCCTCGCAGCCGAGTCGCGTTTCTATTCTATACATTTCATCACGCCAAGTGTTCTCTTCGAAAGAGCAAAAGAAGTGCATGCGCGATTCGACTTTAAGACAGAGAGCGGCAAGTTAGCCGACTCGAAATTGTAACTCCCGTTGTGCCGGCGGTACTTTCTTTGAAGCCGCTTACTCGGGGGATGGGTGTCAACCGTGGGGCGAGACGCGCACATCAAAAGGCTGGAACACTTGAGCCTGAGATTCAACCTCTGCTCACAACCCCTGCGCCCCACTATTTTCCGATCCCTCGTCGTTGTTCTCACTCCGATGACCTCCGTTGAATTGTCCAACAGCTACAAATTGTGCTCATTTATGACACGGCAAAAAAAGTTCCTTCCGCAATCGGCTACATTTTCTTCGCTTCAGTTCACCTTTTGCCAACTCGCGGCGATCAACTTAATCGTCGCGTTGAACCGAAAAGCTGACATTTTGTTCGCTTTTTTATTTCATATCAAAAGAGGAAGAGTTTCCTTTAAGTTTCTGTATTTGAATATAGCATATTGGCTATGCTAATTTTGACCTCTGTATAATTAATATACCATGTATTTATTTCACAGAATTTCCGAAATAAATGGAGAGAGTTGAATAAATAATAAATCGTTAAGTATATAAATTAATAAAACATTTTTATTATTTGCGAAGTTCAATATTAACAGCTGCAATCAGATTATTCAAAATTTATCATAATTAAATAAGGAATTAATTTAATTATATTATGAGTGTATTTACAGTTTATAATATTAACATTGAATCCGTATGTTGGAAACAAATTGAATATTTAATATCAATAAATTGAGTGTACTGGTGTAATGCAAATTTGTCTAAAGACAGCTTCCTGTCAGGAATGCGTTTCCCTCGCTTCAATCAAGTGTCAATTTTGTTAAGGAGGTAGAATAAAGGTTCTATGAACAACTTAAATTTTACAAGTCGCGACAACTTTGAGGACAATTTGTTATTATAATGTTAACGGTATCACGATTTACAATTAGCAATCGCTTTTCAATCCAACAGAGAACAAAAGTCATTTTGTTAACCTGAGCTGCGTGTTAATGCGGTGGTTTCGACGATTTCATCTCGCAGCCTCTTTATCGACCGACATGCTTCTGCGAATGAATGCGTCCGCAATTATTCACAGCATTGGATAATTAATTCGTAGACCGTTCGAAAGAGAATATTACAAGATATATTTAAACGTCAAAGCGGAAATGTCAGACGTGTGCTATATTGATAATTGTGAATCATGCATTCTGATTTGAATGCGTATTTTTGGTAACAAGGCGCCCCGTAGTTGCGATTTCGCGCTTATAGGTTATTTCAATTGCTGAAAATTGAGACTTCAGGTGATGATGAAATTTATTCAAAATTCAATTTCCGAATCCAAGATTTACAATTGAAAATTCATCATTATTTTTGATTACATTTTTTAATCAATTTTAATGCTATATCACGTGTAAAAATTAAATCATTTCCAAAATACAATTTTTCATGATAAATTTACGCCAAATCATGTTTTTCCAGGTTTTTACACAACGAAGAAAATGGATCATTTTATTGTTTTATTTGTCGTGCATATAAGGAAATTGTGATTCTATTGTGAGTTGCTCGGCTTTCGAGGAGATACTGAAAATTCAAAAGCAAATGCTAGATATTTGAGTCACCTACAACCAAACGGAAAGTAAATTACAGCAGCCAATCGCATCTGCATACGACCGCACAACTCCGGTTACTGTAACCAAACAACTCGGGTTAAAGCATCTACATATCTGTAGCTGCTGTAATTCTAATTAATTCTGTCGTGCTAATTAACAATTTTGCGCACCGCGGCCTCTTACACTTCTTACGCTTTATTTGCTATTGCATATTGGAATTTGATTTTCACGTGACAACCAAAAATTGCTTCAACGGCCAATTATTGTTTGCGTGTTAACGCGTCAATGGTTATGTTTTTCGTGGTACATTTTTTATCGTTGTTGTATAAATAAAATATTTACATCATCATAGAGATTACGCCGATTGGTTAAATTAAATTATCCCGCAAATCGCAGGATTTTTTTTTAAATATTTATATTAATTTATTTATACTTTATTGTACTTAAATTCTACCGAGATTTGTCAGATATAAAAGTCGTGTTCCGATAAATTCCAACTTTGTTCAAACTTTTAAGTTTGCATCATTCGTATTGATGCGGTTGCCTTAAATTGACCTGCAACTTAATTGCTATACTAAAATCTTTTGAGATTTGACTTACAAATTTGCACTGGATTATTCCGGGTTTCCATGTGAAAACAAAAAAAGGCGAAGCTTGTTCGGCGGCAAAAATAGCTGTACCTTTTTTTATTTACCTTGGTGCAATTGCATTTCGTTTATTACGAGCGATTTCGGCAAGATCGAAAAATCATTGTTCGCGGACCGTTTTTCTGTCGGTCGGGTGCTATTTTTTTGCAGTCGCGCGGCAGCGTGCGTGGTTTAAAATTAATATGCATGGGCTCGTCAACGAAACGTTTATTTAGCGTGTGATTTTAATTCGATCAATCGAGATATTGCATCCGCCGATCCGCGGCCCCAATATTGACTTGACAAAAAAATGAGCTCGGCTGTAAAATGGGAAAACGTACCGACAACAAAGAAACAAAAACTCATATGATGAAAAAAATCGACAACGGCCCGTAAGTACGCCGGCAGAGATTACGCGTGATGATATTTTCGAAATCAATCTAGATTTAGCGAATTCAAATTCGACCTATCGTTGACGATGGAACTTTATCAAACATTTATCAGCCCGATAGAAAACTGCATAGCTGTTTTACGCATCAGAATTACTTACGGTTTGTTGTCGCTTACGTGTCAATAAATAATGGTTTCCGTAACTCACCTGAAACAGAAAAATGACGGAAATAAATAAATCAAGCTTTTTCGTACAAACGAGAATTTTGGTGATTAATTAAAAACCTGATCGTGCGTTACGTATCGCCTTGAATGTGTAAAAGAAATACAGCAGCGATCTGAGTATATATTCATCGTGTTGGATTCTACAAATAATTTTATTTTTACGATTACGAGCGCAACCAATAGACACAACTTTACACTTGTAATTCGTTTTGCCATTAACTGGCGCCCCTCAATGTGAAAATACTGCCCTTTATTTTGATATTAATACCGAAACGGTGCCGGCATCGCGTGTACGTGACGCCGACATTCGATCAGACTTTTTTTATTGTCATTTGGATCGCGCATTTCCGTCCGCCAATGTTAAAATATAACACGTGAAAAGTCATAGCTGTTGATTAAAAATTAATAATAAATATCGAAAAAATCCTATCACTTACACAAACGATCAAACGAGATGCTGTTGTGCATAATAATGAAAGCAGCGAAGAATGCAGAAAAGAAAAGAAACGTCACAGTTTGATGGAAAAAGTAAAGGGCGAATCGTAGTTGTTTAAAAGGTTTCATTAACATTGTAGATTTGAGCAATATACTTTTGTAATTTTTAGTTGATAAAATGCGCCAAGATTGTGGTAATAAGCATCAAGCGTGAAACAAAAAGTAGGTTGACTTAGCTCGGGTGAAAAAGCCGAGTTCATTCTTTTAGAGCCGAAGAATTGGAAATATGAAATGACCCCGTTTGGGGCTGCTGAGGATTGTATTAAAATGGTTTATGTGGAAGAAAAATATTTCAGAATGAAACATTCATTTTTTAATTAACGAGGGGCGAGCTCGCAAAAATTGCACCAAATGCAAATTAATATCCATGAAAATGCAACTTCAATTATCATTTTCCCTTTTTTTATCGACGCTGTCTCCACTTTTTTGCCCGTTTTGAAAACACAATTGCTCGTTTACGAATATCATTTTTAATGAAAATTAAAGTACGTTTTGAAGTATGATTATGATTGATGACTTTTCAAGGGATATTGTGACCCTTATCATTAGCATCATACTTTATGTTTCTATTTCTATATATATATATTTAAAACATTCAGAAAATGTTAAAATAATTTATATTTACGCGCAAAGAGTGTTATCTTTTATTTTGAAAACATTTTAAATGTATCATAAAACGTGGGCTGATGAAAATCAGTGATTCGGCTCTCTCGCGTAACGGTTCCAATAAGTTGGGATATTACGATGGAGTTCTGTTTTTTAATGAAGTTTATTTTTCGAAAATATATACTTTTCAACTGCGCCAGTTTTTCAACTCAACCTTTGGCGAAATATTTATTTATATTTGCATATTAATTACCCCGAGAATAATTGTTTCGCGAAATTTCATTTTCATCGGATGTGCCGATGGTAAAAAAATTACAACAAAATTTCTACAGCTGCAAAGTTTCAACGTTTTTAATTAAATGTCAATAGAGTTCAAACAGTGTTTAAATAAAACAGTCCCCATAGCTCATAATAAAAAGTAAACGTCAGAACTTGTCGAGCATCATTTCATCTGTTCATTACATATTACACGTTTGATTGAACATATCATTTTGGTATAAAATTATATTGGGCCGGATGAAAACATTTTGATATTAATAATGCAAGTCAATCCGCTAATTGGTCGAATTTGCAGTTATTTTCATAAGATATTCAGCAACTGATCGATCACTACTAATCGTTTCTAAAACGCACTTACTAAATTAAGTATGGTGAAGTGGCAAGAAAGAAGACGTGAAATGTACCTAAAGGACCTAGTTAATTATAAAAGTTCGCAATAAAATCGCGCTGCAAATAACAGTCGCGTAACTAACATTCAATTCTCGTTCAATTAATCTAACGACAGCGCGTCAAATTTGCATCGCGATGAATCAGTAGTAGCGCCCGCGTCGACTTATTAATCAGTAGCAACTTTTTTATCGCGATCAAGAGCCGAGCTCTTTTGTGCGAGTGAGCGCCCTGTAATATTTAGAACGAATCGGTGCGACTGAGAAAAAAAGGGATAGAGCGAACGATTGGGAATGCAAAAGGAGCAAAAAGTGAAGAGGAAGTGGAGCAAAGTGGCTTGCGCCGCGTTTAACGAGGGAAACTCCCAAAAGTGCTGCCTGCTTATCGATTGATGCGGTCTATGCACGGACATCAATTTTATTTGACGGCGAAGCTAAAAGAACTCGATAAAGATACATCCCGTTATCAGAAAACATTTGCTTTATTCATTTTATTTTGTTTCCCCTCCCCATTTGAAAAAAATGCGTTCAATTTGCTAACCGCGACTCACTTTTCGTCTCAGACGAACACATTTCGATCGATTTGTCGTCGTATAAAAAGTAAGAACCGCGGCTAATTTTATTCAAACTCGAGAGGTGCTGAAAAGCGTTAATCGTAGGACTCGGAATAATCTTGAGAATGCTTAAAAAGGCAATTCAATCTCCTGACCTACCAAATGCCGCTGGAAAATAATTCAAAAAGAAGCCTGCGGGAGTACAAAAATAGCCGTGCACTTGGCTTTGAGTCGATTTTAATGAATAAGTTAAGTAAATACACCAAACCAAAGGCATCGATTGTTTTATATCCGGGTCGGCTGACAAGAATCGTTGCTATTCACCAGATCCCTTTGGCAGGGACAATCGGTCGGATTTGTCCGACGTACTGACAAAAGAAATGCACCTGAAAAATGCGCGCGTAAATTCGACGACTGTCAAGAAGCGCCATCGCACGCGAACAAAAAACTACAGTGATAAAATAGGCAAATCGACTCGCGCAAAGAATACCCGGCGATAATTTTTGCAAATAAATTATTGCGCCGCTAAACTCCCGACTAATGAAAATCGAAGCGCCGCGCGCGGTATAAATTGCAATTGAAATTATTTAGGGACGCGCACGCGCGCGATCGCCCTGTTTGATAGAATATAATAAATTGTACGCGTGAATGTTGAAATGACGTTTTTAATAATTAAAAAGCCCAACGCAGCGCGATCGGCAAAATAAGCAATAATTTCGGTCGTAAATTACTCGGGTTTGAATTAACGAATAATGAAAATCGGTGCGATATCACTTGGCGCGGCCCCCACGGCGCGACAATATAAATTCGAAAGAAATTCAAACGCAACAATTTGTTCGCCGAGTGAAATAACGGTCAGTGTTTTGCAGTAATATTTCACTGGAGCAGTTGGTATTAATTCGTAATATGTTACCGTGCAAACTATACGAAAGCTCGTTCGCTAGGCCGCTTCATGTCCGGCTGTCCGGTGACATCCCCGTTCCACGGCCCTCTTAATATATGGTCCGGTATTATTGCAATGCAATGGACAGAATACTGTCAAAATTTATCGGCAGTCGTTTTTCATGCGCCGCGTCAAATGAGTGAACGATTAAAGGGCGTGAATTAGCCGAAATTTCCACCAGAGCAGCTAAAAAGCCAACTGGATAACGAAAAACGATTCGCAAGAATCGCCAAATGAGTTCCCATATTTCGCCGGCACCAATTCTGTTCTTCGCTGTTCTTTATCAGTTTACTGGCAACACATATCAACCAAGACCTGCTGACTAGTTGCTGCGTTGATGCTTAAAATGCTAATCATATAACCAACGTTATAACGTTATAACGTTAAACGATGGCCATTAATTTTTGCTCTGATCGATACCATTTTAGAATGAAATTTTTTAATCGAATTTCGAAGCTCTTCTACAACTTAATATTCATTCTTTTTCGCTACAATGTGATCACAAAATTTAGCTACAATGACGCATTTGATAAATAATTGCTTCAACGGCTTGTTTCTAGTTGATGTGCGATAATTATTTGTGCAAGCTTTGGTAAGGTTATGTGCTTATTGGGTTGTACATTTAAAGCACAGAGACGTTATCGAAAACACTCACTCGTTGTCAGTAGAGTTATACGTTGCGCTTCTTCTTTCTACAACATCGCGCAGACCTACTTTTTTGATCGCTTTTTATTTCGTTGGCAAGAAGTAACAGGAAAATAATACCTCGTTGATTGCCAATTTAGACAGAGATTGCAGACAACTGCTTCTCGACGGCGAGCGCTCGACGGGGCATAGGGCAAAACGCTGAGGGATAGCGCAAAGAAAGTGTCAAGCAGTGAATTAATAGGTAGACACTTTATTATAAACAGAGTTATTCCAAGTTGTATGAAACACAGGAATTAACATTATATAAAATTAAAGTACAAAGACGGGTGAAATTGAATAGCGAAGCTCACTCGGGCAAAAATGTTGTTCGAGTTATAATTTACAATGAGCCGGGAAATTGAATAGCGTTGTAAATTTTTTAGAAATTGTACGCTTATGAAATTAGTTCTCAAAGTAATGTTGATGTTTCAAGTCGGAGCTCTCCTTATGTATGTTCTTTTTTTATAATTTAACTTTTTCTCGTTTCAGTGTAAAGGAAATTTCACTGAAGATAATTAGTTTTGTAGGTAAAGTATTTACTGTGAGTTCAACTTGTTTGAGATTGATTGGTACACAGCGCGAAATGTAATTTTTTATCAGTCGAAGAATAAATGAAAATCTGAGTGATCTGAATCAAGTGTGCGATTCGTGAATGCGAGTGTAATTTTACGTTCGTACGATTAAATTTGTACGCTCGCAATTTGATCTCGATATTATGTTGTCTCGTAACGAGTTAATCGAAGTAGAACTTACGCGATTGAATTATGATCGTGATCATCGTCTTGATTATTATTCAGCGGTGAAATGTAAATGGTCAAAATTGTTATCGCGTGAGAATGATGCGAATATATAAGTAAAGAGTCCAAGTACATTAATTTCAGTTGATTCCGTGTGAATTTCGGTTGGAGTCTGTATGTTAATAAGCATTGAATTTAAATAAAGGAAACCATGCTATAGATACCGAGACATACCTCAACATTTCGCAAATAATTTTTTACCTTGCGTATTCGCGAAAAATGTAAGTTATACTGTTTCGCAATTGATGCTTTTCAAATTATTTGGAATTTGACGTTGTTAACAATATAAGACATTTAAAATTGAATGGACTAAAAGAAAATGAATCTTTTAATTGATATTTTGTATTCAATTTTATGTATAAATATTGGATAATCTGAATAATGAATGAGTGACGAAAATAAAAAATATAATATATAATGTAATAAAATAAAATAGGTAGTTAATGAAACCGAAATTAAATTCCTGAAAAATATATTTCAAATTGAATATTATTATAATTATTTCAAAGCATTAGAATAATTGAATATTAATATTTTAATTTATGAACAAGTCGGTAAATATGTTTGACAACGAACTTCAAAAGCCATATTATGAGTTTTCTGAAAATTAAAAAAATGCTTTAGTCAATATATTCATATACGATATTTATAATTGATATGTACAATCTATGTCAATAATATTGATAACGATTCTTTTCAAAATGTCATAAATATTTTGTTTATCTTACTTTAACTTTGGTATTTTTCTATGGCTATATTATGGTATTGCAATTGTACTTTTTGAGAAAAAATAAAATTATATAATTTATGATTCCTATAAAAAAGTTATTACAAAATTTATTATATTTACTTCGCGATGACAAATCTTTTGAATAGTTGTTTGGATAGCTTTTATAGTTCTGAGAACTATAATACTTAAAGTTATAATAAAGTAATTGATTGTAGCAGGTCAAGTAACCAACCTAGTTTTTAAAGTTTCATAACAACCAACATTTTTCTTCGTATAAGCCTTAAAATGAACAACATATGGAACATTGAATCGACTAAAATGTTCCAAAAATGAGTATATTTTACTTTAAAAATAAACTCTTAATAATACATTTTTGTGGTAGTTGTGAAAAGGCCGAATAGTTAAAAACACAAAGTCTAACTAAGAAGTAAGTAACAATAATTCAACACAGCAAAAGGAGGTAGAAGTGAATCATTTGCGGGTGAGAAATGCGTATAGATAAAGAGAGAGAAGAGCGAGCAAGTCGGCGAAAGTGGCTTTTTATTCGGCGTGTGTCGCTTGCGGCAGGATAGGGTAAGCTTCTAGTGTCCTAGAGAAGTCAGCACTGCGAACTCTAGGGGTTTCGTGTTTCAGCCTCCTTGTATAGGTGCTAATTATCATCGTGCGGTCTCTCCACGTAAACGCTTCAATGCACAAGCGCACTGGGACAAACTGATTAGGGAAAATGAGACGACGCGACAGAAACGGACGACGAGATACGTTTTATTTAAAACAGAGAAAAAGATCAAACGCGCGCGATTATGCCACGGCGAATCTTCGACCACTCGGTTCAAAGAGTCCACTTCATTACTTCGAGTATATTTTAGCTCCCCCTTGCCTCTCCGACACCCCTTCTTGATTCTAACTCCTGATCCCTTTTTCCGCAACCAAAAGCAACGCAAGCATTGCAGTCGCTCCTTCGCTTCATTCACCAAGCGGAGCGCTGAAACAGGTTAAGGGCCCGTGTCGAGTGTTGTTCAAGCTAAAACCCCGCTAAAGAGGGCGCTTCGTAAATATCGTCCAGTTTTATTTTAAATTTCTGTCGGCAGTAGCGACGCTGACGACATCCAACCAGCTACTCACTTCCGACATATTCATTGATGACTTCTCAATGTTGATATACTCCGGCGTGCTACGCTACGCTGCGCTGCAAATTATTCTGCGCACATAACGTGCATGAAATAGAGTTTCACGACAGTCGTTTCGCTCTGTCTCTTTTTTCTACGTTACGATCTGAATCGCTGGATAGTTACAGATTGAAGTTCTCTTTGAATTTTAAAGTTGAGTTTGACAAACCTTTTTATCTGAAGATAATTTTGAAATTAAACATAATTCTTGTCCATAAAGAGTATCATGTTACATGAAAAAATAATCTCGACAAAATGAGCGGCACAACAGCGAACGGGAGATCGCACGAGATATAGCTGTAGGATTTCAAGGGGGTTCGAGTCCGGGATGAAACGCATTCTGAATTACGGTAGATATTAAGATCTCGCGATTGTGGAAAATGGTATGCAAAGCAATTCTGTTGGCATATTACGTATCCTGGCTCTTGCCCCGTGTCCGGTTACAATGTACGCTGCGGCCTCCAAAGTGTCTATAAATCGAGGCTAGCGCGAAACGCGAAGCCACGAATTACCCGCTGCTGAAGAATTACGTCGTTCGGTGGCGCGACTCTTTCGGTCAGATTCTTTATTGCTCACGCGATCGCCATCCTTCGAATCTTCCCCCCGACACTTCGAGCACGCGAGCGAGTTCGCTTTTTGCAGTACGATTGCAAGTTATAGAAACAGGTGGTTCGAGTAGGAGAGCGCGTGTGTACACACACGCGTGCTTTTTGTGCGAAAGAAATATGAAAACGATCCCACGTCGCCGGACAAAGGAGTCCTGCATCTTGATTAGTAAAGAGTGCAGAATAAACAAAAGCATATTTGAACGAAAAAATTGGTTTTTTTACAATGATCATAGAAAACGCAATTGTAATGCATGATTCAACGAGGGAGGCTCTGTTGCATGCGAGGTTTTGTTTTTCTTTTGAGATAATGAAACGAACGCACGTGAAAAAGCTCAACGATTTCTCGACCCTTATCGCCGGCCGGGACCCGTCGCGCATTCATTAGAAATAAAGACATTTGCATGACGGAGCAACGCATCCGCGAGGTTGCGCTAAAAACGTCGACGGAAGTCAGCCGACGACTTGCATGCACTTCTTAGCGCAACAAAAAGCGAGCTTCATCGGCGCATATTGTTCGCGACAAACAAAGTACCGTTGCATATGAGTTATTAAACCACGAAGATTCTACGGATAAGAGGGCGGAAGAGCCGCATGTTCGCAAAAAGACAACTCATACAGGACAAAAAATTGGCCAAAGTCTCGAGTTGTGCCGATGGGCATTCGATTCCATTAAGACTTGTTAATGAGTCGAACGCGTCGTACGCAGATTCGTTGTTACACGCCATTGTTCTGAGAAATCATATTAGTTTACAATACACAGGATGTCAGTCAAGACGACGAAACTCGTCGTTTCGACTTTGATTATTTCATATGGGATAATAATGGCAAGGTAATTCAGCTACGCGTAATTCCGATTCCGGATTCGCTGTTCATTTCTTTGCGTCATGATCTCAAAACTCAGTTGATTCTGCTGTTGTTGTGCACATAATTCGGTTTGCTATGGTTTACGGTATTCAGTCAGTTCGTCGTAAAGGGATCAACTAACTAGCTAAAAATCAGTTTAGTTACTTTGGTAGAAGCAAGTCCCTAATTTGTTTGTTCAGCAAAAAAATAAGAAACTAATAGTTATTTTTAAATTTTTCATATTTTTTACAATTAATCAAATTTATTAAATTGTATTAGGAAATATTAATAGTTAAAAATAACTTCAAATCAGTTTAAGATTTTTAAGAACAAATAATACTTTTTTTAATTGACAAATCGATAGTTTAGTTGATCAAAATTGTTGTTTTATAATTACGAAGTAACTGTTTTATATAAAAAATATATTACATGAAAAAAGGGTTCATGTTTTATTTGTAATCCAATGAAACATTGCAATTTTCTGATAAGACTATAATAAGACGGCTATAAAATATTAACTATATTTATTAATTGTTCTATAGTCAAAAACTGTAGTGTTCAGAAATACGTTTAATTAATTTAAAATCATTTTGCGAAGTTTCTAAATTTGCTGTAGAATCTTAATGTACAAAATGTGAAAAAATATTTTAAAATAAAACTGTTTTTCTTGATGAATTTACCATTAAATAATTGACACAAGTTATTCGTAACTATAAAATGTTACTTTTTAGAAACAGAATTTTTAATCCTTCAAATTAACAATTTAATTAATTAAATATAAATTGAATAGTCAGCTTAATAGTATTTATTATATCTTGTATTTATTAAATTTTTCTTTGAAATTTATTTGAATTAACTAAATTGTGATTGGTTTAACGAAGTTGTTTAAAAGCTAAATACTCTACTTGGTTTCCTAAAAAGTTGATTATTCATTTAAGCACAGAAAAACATAAATGACTCTATTCATGCAAATAGGAAACATTCATTTCACAGTATAGGAATAATTTTCAAAGAAGATATTTAGTTATAGAATCATACTGTAAATGAATTACGATTGGTGCTGGGAGATATTCTGAAAATGCCGTTCGAAAAATCTGTTTAATTTTTGTAAACGAGTGAGAATGTCTGAAAGCATGAGGAGAGTATAGCTGTAAAGAAATCTCTCGTAAAGTCACAACTGACATTTGAAATCGATTGTTCTGATAGAGCCGTGTAACGAAATTTCGGGTTCGACGTAAAGAACAACATGAGCTTTAAAAATGTATCGGCAGTGTCGGTGAAATTACTCGCTGTTCGTCGCGGCGCGTAAATAGATAATCGCGTTTCATTGTTTTGCATCAATGAAAAAAATTGAAAGACAAGTCAAAGCGAATAGCAAAATACGAGATGAAAGTGCATACGTGAGCGCGACATTGTTTCAAATGAAATTCGCGAATTCACGAGCGCTAATTGGCTCAAATTTGTAAAAGTTTGTTTAATATTATAGAATACGCGCGTACTCAAAGACGCTGTCGCGATCAATCAGAAATGAACGATAACGTGGTTTTTGTCACGATGTAATTCACGCGATAAATCGGGCAAAAAGCGTTGAAAGCGACGTGACCTTAACGTCGGGTAATTGCACGAATGTGTCATGAAAGCCGGCACGTGTCGAGGCGGTAACTATCGCTGGCAGTTTTCCGTGCGAAATCCGAAACTCGAGGTAAATCCGCGACTCGTTGGTCCGAGAGAGATGCCGCGTAGCGCGGCCAGTAGCAAGAGAGAGATGGAACGATGGCGCTCGCATTGCAATTCCCACTCGGATCGGAGCGATTCACAGCTGACAAGCCACGAGGCAGCCTAAAATGCCAAACTGTATCACCACGACAATGTTCTGACGATTAACTTGACGTCACGCTCGCGATACCCGAACATCACAAGCGTTTTTACATGCGCTCACCGATGTAACAAACGCCATCTTTCTCGCACTCGCTCGTGCCGTTCTATTCGGTCTCTGTCTCTTTGCCGCCCATTCCAACCCTTTGAGTTCCATCGAAGCGCCCGACACTCGATACCTCATTATGTTAAACGCTTCCGGATTTTGCGGCTGGATTATGCTACTTCTATAATTCCTATTATGTTCTTTGCTGATATTTCGGATGAATTAGACCAACGATTATTCCAATTTAATTTCATTCCTTCCCATTTTATCGGCTAATTTTAACCCTGTTCATTATTGATCGTTTAACGCTTTCTTTGCGACCCATCGAGTAAAAGAAAAAGTTATAAAGAGCAGAAATCATCACTATCTTTTTATGAATTCTTTTCGGAACTTGTTTTCGCTATTGATCATATTAACTAATACTATACTCGGAAAATTAATTTTTTTATAGCAAATAAATATTAATTGTATTAATTATAAATGAACTTAAAGACAGTTTCAAAGATTAAACTACCTACACAGGTATCGTATGAAATTAGCATGGCGCAGGTATATAAACGTAACTGTAAATTATTCACATGTTATTTTAAAAAGTTATTACTTGCACGTAGTCGTATTTATAAGTCGTTGTACATCAAACGTCAGCTGCAACGTGTCAGCGCGGTGTGTATACACGTGTCACGTTTATTATGTATTCTTGATTATATTTTCAATGATACATTAATAATGCGGGGCAAAAGTTTGTATATTATAAATGCACCAGATGGCGCAAATAATGAAACGTTTATTAAAAGCTAAGACAGGATTTTTATATAATATCATTTCTCATTCATTAATATTTAACAGTCAAAATTTATTATTGGCTCGCAAATTGACGTACATAGGAAAGTGATTTATACTTGACGAATTTGCGGAGCAAAAATAAAATAAATACTGAATTATTTAATGAGTGTATTTTAAATGAATTCGCTCGTCAGGATTGAAACGTGGATTTTAAATTATTACGTCCGAGTGAAGATAAGCTTCAGAATTTCTGGACAGTTCGAAATTCGAAAAAAAGTTCCGCACGTTATGAGATTAAAAAAATCGATAAAGCTTTCACATTGTTTCTGTAACAAATATGACGTTAATAATAGCATATACACAAACGAAACGCATAAATTAAAAAGCACTTTAATTGCGCATACATTACGCATTTTAAAAATATATAACAGAAGGTAAATCGAATCCGCTGATTTTAATTCTGAAATAATATGCCAAAATAACATTAATTTACACTTCAATTAAAAATTCTGCATATATGTTTTATAAGCTTTTTCCCAATAAATAATACGTGCAATTTAGTCTCTGAAGTGTGCTTACGTATTTGTAGACTTGCATTATAATAACGTCGCTTTTTTATCAATCATTCAAACAAATTATATTACAATGGATTTCCAAATGTATATTTATATTTGTTATGAAGATTTGATCAAGAGCATGATATATTAACACTTTTACACTTGTCTGACACTTAAAAAGTTACAAAAACAGTTTATAAAAAGGTGGAATTTCACATGACTAGTAATAATGTGTAAATTATATAAAAACACGTAGTCTCAACAAAATAAACAATGAAATATAAATTACTTTATTTAAATTGGTTCGAAAAAAATTCTCTTATAGAAATTGCATCCATTATTGTTTCTACAAGTTTTTGATTTATTCACAAGAGCGTTATTGTTTAATGCATTCATAAAATCGATGATATTTTTCATGTTCAACTCATTAATTCAAAAAAGCACAAAACATTTTGACGACGGCGTAACAAAAGATATAAATATTACATTTTGAATAGGAATGTCTGATATTTAAAAATAAATTTGAATTCATTTAAAAACAAATAATTCTGGAATATTCGTATGATAAAATGTATCAATACAAAATTTGCAAATTGAATATTGATACGTTTGAAAGTCCGCGACGTTAATGTTACAAAACTGATTCGCTGTTTGAAACAGTGTCATTTTTTGAGTTGTTTTCAATTATGATGTATCGATAGACTGTGAGTTTTATACCTTTATTCCAAATCTTATCTTTTATTTGACAGGTGATTCAATTGTCAAATCTCAACTCCAGTTGAAAATCAAAATATATTCATATCATTTTATAACATAATATGTAATGTGTATGTAATAAATTTGATTAATATAAAAATCAAAATATCAATTTATTTGTAAATACATCAAGATTAAAAGTTAATTTATAAGACAAAATAATTAATTAGCTAAACGGATAAAACAAGGATTAAAGTTTCTGAATCAATGTTTCGAATACTCATGAAAATAAAAATCTATATTTTAACACCAATAATAACATATTTATTCTAGATTAAAAGTATATATATTTTTGTAAATACGTATTTACATTTCTTTATATATTTGTAAATATAAATTGTACTTATTTTTGTTGAAAATAAAACGGTAGACTATAATTTTATTTATCATATATATTCTCCGTGATGGTATTGTTTACATAAATTAAAAGATAGTTTACGGTGTCTATATGTCGATTAAATTTGCACGCCGATATTACGAGATTACGTCGTTTTATAAATCTGTCGAAGAGGTGCCGAGGCAGGCCGACCGGATGAAATTTCTAACGAATCGTGTAGCGCGCGTAATTGCGAATATTTCATTTCTCGGCGAGCACTGGCCAATTTCGGCGCGTGCCAGTCGACCGCTAAACCGTCCGTTTGGCTTCTCTTTCTCTCTTTCGCGCGCTCGTTTAGGTGCTCGTTTACGCGGCCCGTGTGCGTATATAATATAATGCGTTCGCACCCCGGGGCGTGCAAAAACCGCGGTTGGTGATTGTGGCGCACTGTTGAAAAAGCGGCGCGATCTTCTCTGCGGTCAGCGCTGTGAAATACCTATCGAAGTGCTCATTAAGCGCCCAATCAAAATTGATGAACGAACAGAAATAACGGAAACGAACAAGCAAAAACAAGAAAAAAAACCGAAGTAAGGGTCGATTTTAATTGGAACACGACGTTTCTTCGGCGACCAATTTGGCGACGAGGCAAACAAGTCGGAAAATGTCGAGCAATCATCGCGCGGCGCGTGGTTTTGCGCCCACCGTAAAAGAGTTACAGCGATTCCATGGGACGCGCTGCTAAACTATTCCAGTTTGTTCGGAGTTTTCGCATTCAGTGGCCCGGCCGGCGTCAAACTTGGCCAACTTGTTTACGGGCTGATTCATCCTAACTTTTGTGCGCCTTCAAATGCGCGACAAATAATTGCGGAAATGAATTCATCATCCAACGGATTGTCAATCGATTCTCTGTTCGATAACGAACAGAGTTAATTGCTCCGGTCGGCCGACCGGTGCGATTAAAAAATATGTCCGACAAACGATCGCTGTAATATAATCGGATCTAGCCGGCTTCGTTATTTACAGCTCGTTGATTATTTTCAACTACGTGTAACTTTATATTACATGTATCAAGACGTTAATTTGCCTTGACAACTTAGCCATGTCAATCTTGTCTTTTTACTTATCATTGTATTTCCTCTGCTATTCTTTTCCAGACAAATACCAAGTAGCATAATCATTTCCATAGAACATCAATTAAGTAACGATATCGCAAACATAATAAATATTGTCTTTCAGAAAATTGTCTTATCAACATATTTTCATCGTCTCGTGTTTTTTATGTTGATGATCATTTTTATTTTAAAACACTAATCATTTATATTTATTTAAAAATAGGTAAATAGTATTCTTGAAGATTATCTTGGAGGGACTTTGAAACTAAATTTGTTAAAACAAATTTCAATCATAAAACGGGTTTTTAATGTCACATTGATTTGAAAATAATAAAAACGAATGATCACATCATTTTTTTAATTTTTATATCATCTTTCTATCTTATTTCAATCTTATTCAAACAATAAGCAAAAGCTGTTTCAATAACTCTTGTTATGCTAAAAATGTATACGACAATGTTATTATGATAGTATGTATATGTTTGATTTCCAAAAGGTATCGTACAACGTTGCTGCCGCTACAACCTTGTGCAATACTACTTAAATATTAACAGGCTTGATATCAATGAAATTTTTAAAGAAAACGTTTTCATTTTAAAATATTGTAAGATAACTTAAGATAAGAAAAAATCACCAATTTTATTCGAGGGAAATTACATTTTTCTTAATGATGTTTCAACAGCAATTATTGCTGTTCTTTATATTTTTTTCTTCAAATTATAGTTCCTCTTTTCAAATATTGATCAGTAAGTAGAAAAATACTCTTGCAACATGAAGATATTTGAACAAATAGTATATACTTGTAATAAATATTTACTAACTGCTGCTCATTGATGTTAGAGATTTTGAAAAAAAGTGCAAGCAGTTGAAAGAGTGCAAGGTGGAAGGTAAATGAGGCTTTTCCGTAATGACATGTCGACACTAAATTTGTAATTGAGGGTGAGGACATCGGTCACGAGGCATGCCGCGATCATCGAGCCGCGATACGATCGTGCAGAGTGTACGTGGCATGTGCGCAAAAGTGCCAGGAGTCTTCTTCGGTAGTGATTTAATTGTCGGCGTGCGCGACGTGCTCGCTCGGTTGTCGACAAGCTGGGTCGTAACGTGGCGACTCGGGCACGTTAATTGTGAGATAAAAATCGCGACACGCCACGGGCACTGGGTGACATTCGTAAAATTGAAAATATCACACGCGCCTAGGTTAATGAATCTGTCCGATGAATCAGTAGGTTTTGAATTGGAGCGGCAAATTTGAATCGACTTTAACTCGTTTCTTCTCGCAATTCGTTGTAACTTTGTAAATCCTACTGTTGTGCGAGATTTACTATTACGTGAGATATCCTCGCAAAGTAATTTTGTATTAAAGTTAATTACGAATGTTTGAAAAGAAACTCCGCGATAAAAAACACTTTTATGCGTTCTTTAGCAAACGTTTCAAACTTTCTTTGTAATGAACAATCGTCAAAGAGAATACTAATTTTTTTGTCAGAGAGTGGGAGAGAGAAAGAGAATTAGTGTCGGTAAATCTCCGCGAAACATTTTTCTTTGCTTTGGAATAAACATTTTGTTAGAAAGAATCCAGCGCGCAGTCTGCAAATCCCGACTTTCTTTAAACTTAAGAGAAATATTTTTATACATTTTATTGTGCCCGGGTGCACCCTTTGCGCGCGTATCCGCAAAAAAGATGTGCCGCCAGTGCGTTTTGTTTGACACACTTTGCCATTCGCTACTCTCGCTGGGGCTTAGAAAATGTAGCATTATATTATTTTTAATTACCTGAGTGCAAAAATTTAGTCCGCGAACACAGACTCTAAAGATGTTTAAGCCAGGTTATAAAAAATATGTTTATTTTACGTCACCATATTTTCTTCTTATTTCTGCTTTAAAATATAGCGTCATCGTCATTTTAACGTTTTTCTACATATATTTGCATTCAAATAATTCTTTTATAAAATTATTTTAATTAAAACATATTTTCACATCAAAGCAGGAAAAAGATTCATCTTGAAGAAGCGAGACAAAATATGTGACTTTTCTAAGCACTAAAAAAAGCATTATCTTATAATTGTATGTAGCCATATGATTGCACGTGACGGCAATATAATAATCTCGACTCATCGAGTCAACTAATATTTATTGAAAGTACAAAAAAGGTAATTTAAGAGAAAATATGATATTCATTATTATCATGCATACGAAATCATAATTATTTAAAACAAAAGCACTTCAAAGAACGGTATTAAACATTTAACTATTAAAACTGCGCATTTTCGGCACTGTAATACACAATGATAAATGCGATGAATGTTCGTCGCACGAGTTTAATCCAATCATATACTTCTGTCAAATAATATCGTCAGAAAGTAATAAAATCATGCGTCATTTTAGCGGGTGATGGCGCTGCAACGACGGGAAAAGGATTATACTTTATGAGCTTTCGTTAAAAAGTGTCCGGTATGTTAAAAAGCATTAATAAATTGAAATCGCAACGTGATTTATGATATAAATATTGAACAGAGCGTGACTTAATACCTGGCTCGGGGTATTTGAAATTAATTGAAAACGGGTACACACACGCTGCGATCGCGCTTATATTCCTACTTTTTTTGCTCCGTCGGGAAACATTTTTCCGACGCGTGAAACATTATCAAAATAAAATGCATTATTCATGCCCGGGCGCAAAGAACACCAGCCAAACGGCCGATAACAAAATGGCAGCTCATAATCGAGCTGCTAACAGTTGTACAACGCGCTCTTTTCGTCGCGCGTCTCGTTCATTTTTCGTTCCAGACGGGTAAAAGGGAGGAGGCCGGCGAGGAGAGGGGCAGACGAACACGGTTTTACGAGGAGTGAAAAAGCGAGCGCGAGGGTCGCGCGACATAAACTTTGTAGTGTTTATGAATATTTATAATAATCTACATTTTATGTCGGCGCGTCTGCGAGAGGGGAGCCGGCGTTGATGAAAGCAAAGAGACGGTCTGTGTCTTGCGCTGAAAAAGTTGAATAAAAATTTATCGGCGCGGAGAGAGCTCGGGGCGTCAAGTTTGCGCAAACGACACCGCGAATTCGTCGCAGTTTTTGCCTGGCAAAAAGCGAGCTGTTTTCATCAGAGAGGATCCGTAATTAATATCCTTTTATCGCGGCTGAGTGCTTTTAATATCAAACCGGCGGTAATATATCGACGTCTTATCGATATTAAATGTAATTTATATTTATCAATGTCGGCCGTGTAATAAATAACAAGCCTGTCAGACGGTTTAATATTTTACGTAATATAGCTTGATATGACGAAAAAGCGAGGTAGCAAAAAGGCTCGCGGCAGGCGCGCGCGCACGTCTCGCACAATAAATTGCGCGCCCCTTTGAATAATGAAAGTTATTTTTATGTACGATGAATTTTCTTGATTACTGAATTCTATTTCGTGTCCTACGAATAAAAAGTATCCTCTGATATTGAAGCTACTGGGAAGTCTGTTTTGTACCAATCGATACATCTCGGCTGAATAATTTATCGAGTTATGTCACTTACAGCCAGTTTCATGAAAGCATTCAAAGCTCGCCTCAACTTAACTGGCCTTACGTCGGCTTTTTTATTTTTACTCCTTCTACATCATTCATGCACGCTGATATGAATGTTGGGCATAGCAAAAAAAAACAAAGACCTCACTAAGGGCTGGAGAGATAGAGAAAGAGGGAGAGAGAGAGAGAGAGGGTGAGAGAGAGAGAGAGAGAGGGGGAGAGGGAGGGGGGGAGGGAGTGTGGAAATTTATATTTGTTTGCCATTACAGTTTGTGTCTTCTGGGTGTTTCTTGCGGGCCCGAGAAACCGCCAAAAGTTTCACCGTCCGTTTCATTGTGTGGCGCCGGGCTCTCACTGCCACGCCA
>JABFQD010000075.1:0-42638 GCA_022817045.1 Psix sp. ZL-2020
CAAATAAACTAATAGGGACATAATGAAAATATAATATATATAATTATAAGAATAAATTTTAATATATGTTGACATAGTCAGAAATTAATGGAAATTCTTGCAAATTACCTTTTCATATAAATACATATAGTCATTTGAAATAGTAAAAGATTGTATTTTTCAATTTCACAAATTTCAAGTTCGTTACAAACGAATATTGAAAGTATAATTGTATCTGCCAATTTCAAAATCGCACAAAAAATAAAGTATTTCTTGATTTCGAAAAATGTAATTTTCAAATATTTATAACATTGACAAATTAGTTGGATAAAACTTTACTTTTTTCAGGATGTTATTGCAAAATATGAAGTAATTTAGAAATTTTTTAAAATAATATTTTCTTATTCTATATGATCTAATTTATCGAAAACTATCAAAACAACCATATCAATCGGACCTTATTTTTTCAAAAATAATTATTGAAGTTTACATTTGATATGCTATAGCACTATGAATGACATAACCTAAAAGTTAGGTAGTTCATGACTTTAAAGTAAAAAGTAATTACCTTGCGATATTTAGATTTAAACAAAAATTTTAGTTATATGTCAATGAAAGTATGCAGAATATGTCAATGAAAAGAAAAAATAAAATTTGTCATAAAATTAAGTAAAAAAGCCCAAAAAGCTAGTCAAAATAACAATTGTTTATAATTAAAAAAAGCCATATTTTAGAGAAAAAAACATCATAATCGACAAAGATAACGAAACACGAACATTTCACATTTTTTTTCATTAAAATTTAACCATTCTAAAAAATTTATATTATATAGTCGCGAACTTGACTGCTATAACAATAACTTTAATTATTAAATATTTTAATGATTCAAATTTGAATAAACGAAAATAATTTTTCGTAAAATGTGCGTATAAACAACGTTTTTCATCACACGTACACGTAAAATACAAATTTACTCCCTTTTAAGAAAGAGTAAAACAAGTTTTTACTCCCTCGAGAGTAAAAACTCTCATTACCCATTATTTTTATTATGCGTTCTTCCCGAAATTTCGAAAGTTCATTTTCAAACAATTAATTCAATTAACAGAGGTTTCTCAGACGTATTTATGAAAAGTACAGTTTACTCACCTAGGTTTCAATTAAATATTTTTTAATGAATAAGTGGTGAGCAAAAGTTCTTTATGACTGTACGCTAATTACGTCATTTTTTGAAAATTCAAATTACGTTTCAACTTTTGTGAGGAACGTATATCTTGATTCGTAAACTGTAGATATGAGTCTTCAAAAACAAAAATACTCATGAAAACATACTCTTGAACAATTTATTTTGAAACATTTCAAGAAGTTCAACTTTTTCATTCTCCACTTTACGTGGATTAATTCATTTTCTTCCAAGGAATTTCATTTTCCCTCAATATGGAAACCCGTCTAACCTTCACATACTTATATCAGAACATTGAATTTTTTTATTTATACCATGAGGACAGAGTTTAGTTTTAAGATAAATTGCAATTATGTAAATCAGATACATTAAAAAAAGCATACTGACCCCTTCATACTTCTAATGAAGAATGTATTCATACAATAAAAAAATATATAAAACTCACTATTATAATAAGAGTATATATTAAAGATTCTTGTATACTAAGATCAATACGAAATATCATTTGTTGGAAATTTCGTTAAGAAACAACAAGATTATTATACTCTAATAACATGCACTAAAGTAAATTAAGATCTAAGTTTATGCAAATGATTTGCTTGTCATAATCAAACTTTAATCAAATAAATGAATTTAGTTTTCACTACGAAATTCATTTAAAAAATGCTCAACTAAATGAATTAATTTTTAACAACTACCAGCTAGAATTGAAAAAAATGGTCTCATTTGTTACAAATTGTATTTTTATAAAGAAAAACGTTTGTTCAACCAAATTAAATATTATGAAATATCAGACAATAATGTTTATTATCTTATGATGATATTTATGTAACTCAAAAACATACCTATATTTTACAAATTTGAAAATAATATAACTATTTTATATTATTTTATTATTTTTTTATATTATTTGATAATAACAAGAATAATTTTTTTAGCTTAATTTAAAATTAATTTAAAAACACGTTTAAACAGTATTAATTGTTAACAAATAATGAATTAAATAGTTCAATAGTTTATTCATTCAAAATATGTAATTATTACTTAACAAGAAATCTTTAAAGATTTTTTAAACAAGAAATTTGTAAACAATGAAAAAATAATTTTTCATTGTCGTAAATTCTAAAAAATGTTTACGCTGTCATCAATCTTTTGTCTTAAAATATAATAATACTATAAAACACTTAAAGCATGTGAAATTTATGATGATAATGATTGACTAATTAAGATAATTTTCCACTAAGATGTTCACATATTTAAAATAACATTACATTTGTTACATAATAAATCACAAGGTTGACATTTATTTCCAAAAAATATAATTGTTAAATCATTCACTGAATTGCTGAACTCTTTATGTTCAACTTGTTAGAAACTATTATTTTGAATAATAGAGAAAGTATTTTTTTCTAATGAAACAATAATACCATTAGATATAAAGTCTTTTGAAATGTTTTTAGGCATATTAGCTCAACTAAATTTATTCCCCGAATTGAAACTATTCTTCTTTTGTATCATGAAAAACGTGTAGAATTGAACTTTTATAAAGCAATATCTGAGGGAAGTCAAAGTTGTTATGCTTTCCCATAAGCGCGAAAAAGATAGATTTTTATTGAGGAAGACAGATAGAACGAATAAGCAACTTTGACTACTACTGATGGTTCGCTTTTTTCGACTATTAATAATAATCACTCTTACTTATAGGAATTCATCGTAGCAATATAAATGATTTATCGTTATACCTATAAGATGTTCAAAATCTTATCAGCGTATTGTTCCATATCTCAATCAAATTCTACTCGAATAAATATCAAAGAACGCCTGAGGCAAAAGTGAAAAGTTTTAAACAAATCTCATATACGCATATCTTTGTCCCAAATGTGATTTCATTTTATCATTTCATCCAAAATGAGAAAAGAGAAATTAAAATCAATACGAGACACTCATTTTAGTATAATATATTAAATGTACCTTATAAGAGATTAAACCACTATAACAAATAAATGATGACAAAAATGAAATAAAACTGTTTTAACAGTTAAATAATTACCAGTAAAATACAAATTATATTATAAAAGAAAACGTATTATCAAAAAATGCCAACGTTTCTTTATTACATCAAATAAATACAAGTTGATTAATTCATATTTAGCGCTTATCGATTACTCGGTTGAAACAGAATTAACGGAGACTTAATGTGTGAGCTTGTCCTTTATTCTAAAAATGCGATGACTACGTTCAAATGCCCACAACTGTTAGCATCTCACTATCTAGAATATATGTTAAGGAACATGAAACGCCTGGACTACATAAAATGAAAAAGAACTTATTTATATTTGGCACGCTTATCAGTATCAGTAAACTTGTATCTTTTTACAGAACTTGTAACAATATTTGTCATTTTTACCTCACAAAATGTCATCTAGGAAGAAAAATAAAAACAAAAATATGTATTCAAAACATAGACAGCGTCAAGTTTTAAACAAAGAAGAAAAATACCGGCAAGAAAGGGACAAGTCAGAAACAGAGGAAGATATTAGTTCAGGTTAGATACATAGATAACGTTCATTTAATGCAATTTTATATTAACTCTTTTATTTGACATTCAATAATTATGCGTCATAAATAGATATAAATAATTGAAAATTATAATTAACACAAAATAAATGTCAATTTTTCAAATTTAGAAGAAGATGCTCGTGAAATGGAAATCTCGTTTCCAGTCGCAATGTGGGATTTCCAACATTGTGATCCAAAAAAATGTTCTGGCAGAAAACTTTCTAGGCTGGGTTTGATAAAAAACTTGAAATTAGGATCGAGATTTGATGGCATTGTTCTAACGCCTGAGGCTAGTAAGGTAACACGATATTATCACTTCAAATAATGGTGCAAAATTGTAGCTGAAAAATGGTTAATAAATCTCACATTTCAGTGTTTAACGCCACAAGATCGTATGATCGTTGAAAGACTAGGATGTGGTGTTGTCGACTGTAGTTGGGCGAAAGTAGACGAGATGTCATTTCATCAAACAAAAACGGCAAATCCTCGATTGTTGCCATTTCTCGTAGCTGCCAATCCTATTAATTATGGCAAACCTTGCAAGCTGAGTTGTGTCGAAGCAATAGCCGCTACTTTATTTATAACGGGCTTCAAAGATGAAGCTAGTTATTATTTAAACAAGTTCTCTTGGGGCCACACGTTTTTAGAAATTAATTCCGAATTGTTAACAAGTTATGCTGCGTGCGAAAATAGCCAACAAGTTATTGAAGCGCAACATAACTTTTTGAAAATGGCTGAACTCGAGCGATTAGAAAAAATGGGTAAATCGAATTTATTACTCAATTCAATTTATATAGCTGAAACACGATGTATCTAAATTATTCATGATTTACCTTATAGGACGATTTTAAATGTATTTGTTTTAGCTATACGAGACTTTCCTCCATCTGAAAGTGAAGAAGAAAATGAAGAAAAGGACAACGAAAAAGATGAAAAAACGAAAGAACAAAAAGAAAACGAAGAACAAACATAACAGCTTTAATATCATAGAAAATGAAAATATTTATTTGAATCGTGAAATACACGATTGATTAGTATATTTAAAAGGTTTTAAATTGGTAAATAATAAGAACATTCCATGATTATTGAGAGATTTTAAATATAAATCGAAATTTTGTAGAATTTATACTTTTCATGTCTTTTTAGAGATACATTTTTCTCAGATATACATGAAAAATATGATGCTGTAAATGGAATAAAATTTTTCTAATAACAATATTTACTGTTTAATCTTTACAAATTTATCAAAGAATGAATATTTTTTATTCAAGCAAAGTTCATTTTTATATTTTATATCCATGTATATTTGGATGTCTAATTCCATATCATATAAAATTGTATCTGAAATTGGTTATATTTGAAATTACACTCATAGAATTAGATACTCATCCATATATTTATATATTATATAATTTGTTCAATTTATCATTAACTTTGTTAATAAATCTATAGTAATTGATTTTTCTAACGTTGAAACAACATATTTCCATTTAGGAGATCAACATTTTCAATTAACGCGCAAAAATAATTATTTTTCTTGTTACTTTCAACATAAATATAATCTGTTCGATTTCCTCAACTCTCTTCTATAATTAACCTTCATAATCTGCTTCATTTAATTACTCAAATAATCATTTTTCATTGCAACTAAAATGAATTTGAAGATGTAAAAAAACGTTATTATATATACTTTGTATATGAAACTACGCTATGAAAGTATTCGAAAATGTCATTAAAATTGTGTAATACGCACTTTTTTTCATCACATATGTGAAAGATCAATGTTTGAAAATGATTGAAGCTGAAAAACTAAAATTAAAAGAGAAATAATAAAAATATAAAATTTGGATGTATTTTGAACGAATCGTAATTCGATTGTGAAAGTGTTTATTTGCGGCAGCGTTTAAGGTGAGGTTTATTTTGAGTAGGAGACTAGCAATTCTGTGGCCATATTGTTTGATTGGTGGAGCCGAGCCAAGGAATGCGAAGTTGAACTTGACTCGGTGAGAATGACGGCTAAAGCGCATGCGCGCTCCGGATGGTGGTGTCGCCAGAGCGTGACTGCTCTTCCTATCGCTTTTGTCTCTGACGTTGCATGTGATGTATATTTGTTGCTTTCGCCCGGTGAGTTTGCGAGTCTCGTCAAGTGTGAGACACATCGTGGGACTCTTGGCAATCTCCCTCTCGTGAGTGACGCATCGCGTTGATCAGAAGTCATTTCGCCGTTGAGTTCGAAATCGCGCACCTGTTCGCGCCTAGTGTTAGAGCAATTTCAAAAGGATCCATCAGCCTACAGGTGTCTTTTACCTTTCACCGATACTCCAATGCTCCAAGCTCCGAGCAGGTACGTGGCATCCACGCCTGTCATAACAATCGAAACCCTTTCGCTCTTTTTCCTTTAATCTCGCGTCTTTTAATATTCCTCCTCGTCGCATCTCTAACTCGCTTTTGTCTCTCATTCGCAGCGCCTTCTTTTTGCTTGCTACCAATGGTCATATTTTCATGAATCTTTCTTTATAGATCAAGGTGAGCGATGCAAAACAAAACGCGCTAGTGAGAGCGACCCGAATTCAACTTAGATGAACGGACATTATAAAACAAATAATTTAACTTTTCCTAAATAACATGTTTGTCTAAATACGGAGAACGTATAACGTGCATACCTTTAACGCAAGATCGCGATAATAAACCGAAACTCCAGCCGAATTGTCAAGTGCATTACTAAGCTTCCAAGATAAAATGAATCAACAAAATCAAATTTCATTTTGTTGACAATATTCATGCATGTTAAGCACATTTGTTTCATTTGCTAGAAACTTGTTCAACTTTAAAGTTGCTTCCAGCATTTTATTTCGACAATTTTGACTATTTTTTTGTAATCATATAATCATTCTACTCATTACGTATGTCTAGAACATTTTAAATTATTCAAACAATTACGTTTTACAATGAATAATTTGAATACAAAAGAAACATATAAACAATAAACATAATGAAAGAAACAACAAATTGCGCAAATATGAATAATCCATTTTGGAGGTAAAATATTGATTGAGAGGTTGTTTTTTATAATTGTTTAATTCTTTAAAATACATTAACATTCGTAAAAGAAATGTATAATTATAAAATATGTCAAATCAAATTTTCAACAACGCTCAAATTTGACGCTTACGTTCTGATTTTAGCGAACCGATTTCCTGAGTAATACACTAATCTGATTTCTATTGCTTTCTATTGTACTTCATGGTCAGTAAAAAAACTCAATCAACTTAACAATCATTCAATAGTTATAATTTTTTTGGTTTTCCTGGTATTACGAAACTGCATGACTTTAATATATATAAAAACATGAAGTTATATATTTGTTGAAAATGTAACAAAAATGAACAAATCACAATAAATACTTTCCAAAGCAGTCGGATCATTTTGAAAATAATTCAATACTGTGTAATTCCAAAATGCATTATCTACATAAACAAAACAACAACAATAACAAAAGGTAAAAAAATTATTTTAACGATTACGTGTATCTTTAATTAGCCTATCATTATAAACAATCACTACATGACGTTTAATTAAATTAAACACAATAAAATTACGCAGCAATTGTTCGTCATTAGATTTGAAACAACTGCATAAGTATCATTTCATTATCCTACTGTCAACGAAAAAGCCATTTTTCTTTGCAGACATAAACCTCTGCACAATAACAGCAGTCGCAATAATTTGTTAATAAATGATACGTTCATATTATTGAGTAGAATTTGACAGTAATAATAATGTTTCCTAGAATCCACTGGAGTACAACTAATAGCAAAGTTGTAAAGGTGGTGAGAGTTTTGAGCCGATTCTGAAGAGGATGGTGAGCTCTCATTTGCCAGACTCGAGTGCAACAACTGGTGAGAGCGCGGAAGCAAACGGCAACGAGAACGTGAATTTGAGTCGGGGATTATATGGCGCCGGGTATCTCGAGCATACCCTGAGTACGCCGACCATAGGATGGAGCCAGAGCGGACCTCCGTCTTTATCGGTGAGCACGGACAACAATTACCAACTACACCCCTCCTTCAACTCGGCCTTGTATTCCTCGGAACAAGGTAACGAATCTTCGTCGAGTTCAAGGAATGTCAACGAAATTCAGTGCAACGAAGAGAAGTATGAAGCTTTTGGTTCCAAGGCGGATTTCGAAGAGAACGAATCACCAGATGGCAGTGGCTCCACCCCATCGCCAGTTGATCCAGCTTCTTTAAAGTAATTTTATTGAATAAATGATGATATTTGTTATTTAATGATGGTTGAATAATAAATGATTTTGATACTTTTCGTTTGTAGAAATCCGAGAAGCCCAAATACTACGTTCAGCAAGCATACTTGGCTTCGAAGTTCATTACGAAGGACACCGCCAGGGTAATTCAATGATAATAATTTGTTTTTTTTTTGTTTGTTGTTTATTGTTTATTGTTTATTGTTGTGTATATTAAAATTATATTGCACTTTTTAGCAATACCAGAAGACGTCTTAGTTCTAATGCTTTAGCCAGGTAAATCATGTGATGATTTTTTTATATGATTTTATATATCTATCAACTATTGTTAGTCATTTTCTTATGTGTAAAAATAGAAACTAAGCATTTCTTTGTTTATAGATATCGCTTTAATCGTGATAAATATTGCTTTCAGTCAATTATATAGAAGCAGTAGCTTCAACAGTTCAGGACGAGGTTCGATATGTGATAATACTGATGATATGTATAGTGACGTATCTTTAGAAGAAGATGTCATTGATCTTAGTCAAAAGGTAATTGAATTTGAGATAAGTTGAAAGATAAACTTGCATTTTTGTAGTCAACTGTTGCTTAATAAGAGATCTGATTAACGCAATATGGCGCATTTATAATTGCTTTTGAGTTCAGCAAATTCAAATATTAGCAGGAAATTTCATAATGAATAAATTAAGTTTATACATTTTCTAATCCATGTTTCATGAATTTTATATATTCAAAGTAGCTTATCAATTAATAAATGAATAATTAATGTACAAAAATGGTTGACCTATTTTTGATGTTTTTGCATTTTAATTAATTTTCATTTTCTAGCTTGTTACCTTTGTGAATTAAAATACATTTTATTGTTGCATTATTTCAGGTCCAAATGATACAAGAACAAATGCACGCATTAGCGGATACGCAATCAGCTAGCGAAGAGAGGTACGCTCGAGTCAAACAGGAAAATGCCACTTTGCAGGCCAGAATTCTCATGCTGGAGGAATCCGTCAAGGATGTCGAATTGCGAGCTGAAGAGAAGTTAGAGGTATATTTATGCGAATAATAATAAGATACGAAGACATATTAAAATCGTAATATCTGAAAAAGTCTTTATAAAATTGAACTTGTTACATTAAGTGCGCTGAATAAAATATTTTATACGGGTTTACAGAACGAACAAAAAAGACACAAGGAATTAATTGCTAGATTCGAGCGTGAGAAACAGTTGCAACTAGAAAATTATGCAATCAAATTGCAAGCGTCAGAACTAGAGAATAAGAATCTCAAGGATGAAATTTCAAGACTAAAGGAGCAGCTGGAGCGTGTCAAAGTTGAAAAGTCAACTTTGGAAAACGCCCTCTGTGATGCAAGACGACAAGTTGAGTTTGCGAATGAAGCTGAGAGACTTGCTATCAACCAGATGAACGAGATTCATCAGCGCTTGGATATGGCGCGGGAACAATTAGCCATTCAAGCTGGAGATCATGAGAGACTGGAGGAACTCGAAGAACAAGTTAATAGACTTCGCGTGTATAGTAAAAGTAAGTTTCCAAGTGAAATCTTTTCACACCAGATATAACTATCCAGTTTATCAATCAAATACAGTACAATTGGAATTTAGATAAATTAAGTCAATTTTTTGTAGGCTTGGAAGAAACTCGTGATGAGTTACAAGCTGCGGCAGCTTTACATGCAGGTCGGGAACTTTTACAATGGAACTTATGTGCAAATAATGTTGAAAAAGGACCTAGTTTGGCTGCTGAATTGCTCGCTGGTATAGGGCATGATGAGGTAAATTTTGACTGGCCATTATTTAGCACTGTAAATAACATTTTATTATAATATTTTATTAATTATTTGAAATTTCATCTTTTTTAGTCTGATGGACACGATTTAGACGATTTAGGATGTGATTCAGTAGTTAAGGTAAATACAAATACCAAGATAGTCAAAGTAAATATGAATTTTATTATCAAGTTATAATTCATTGTAATCTTTTTTTCAGTTAAAGCAAGCATTAAAGGATCAACAGGAAGTGAATGTTCAACTAAGAAGTTACATTGACGGCATCCTTTTGAATATAGTTGAGAACCACCCTCAACTACTAGAAGTAAAACGAGCACACTGAAGCAACTACTAATGAATACATGACAGAAAATTTAACATAACACATTTCCTACAGACTATTGCAATATAAATCACAATTGTTTGTTGTAAATTTCTATAGATAAAAATAAGTGAATAAATTCATAGGTTTAAGAGTTTAATTTTTGTGTGATTTTCAGCGTTTTACAAGGTATAGTTTATGCAAACAATATTGTTAGTATAATTTAATTCAAGTTCATTTTGAAACTATTTTATTTTAATGTTTGTTAAATCGAATGATAACTGTTCGTTTGAATTAATCAAATTCATCATAATACTTTTTTAGCATTACTTCATTTTTCAACAAAATCTTGTCCAAACAAGTTTCAACATTTTTCGTTTCACATTGATATCATTAAATTTTTTTTTTTAATTTGTCCAGAGTAATTCAATTCATTATGCAATTCATAGTATCATTTTATACTATTTATTTCCTGATTGTGTAAATATTCAAATATATTAGATAATTGAAATTAAATTCTGAGAATTGTTACCAATACAGTGAAACGTTGTAATTGATGCGTGCTAATAAAAAATATTACGAAAAATTTGTATATAAATTCGTAGTATAGTTGAAAATATCACATACATTACCGTTTGCCATTTATGAAATTATATAATTCATATCGCATATGCTTTTTTGATTTTATCTTTACGAAGCAAAATATACATTGAAGTAAATAAAACGGCTTAAAATCATTTTTATTCAATTGATTATGAATATATGAAAATATATCTCTCTATTTTCAAAATAGAACTTTCTTATTTGACTAATGGACTTTTTACTCTACGTCCACCAACAAAGACTTCTACTATATTACGATCATCGCCACAATAAATGAACCTTTGTAATTGTTCTTCTAATTTATAATCTCTCAGATTATCTATTGGTCCTTCCTTTGTACCGATATCAACAATCAATGCATCAAACTGTTTTCCAGTTTCAAAATTACCCACTTGGTCGTCCAAAGATAAAGCTAAAAATACAAACATTTGAATGTGTAACTATTCAAAACATACCGTGAAAACATAAAAGTTGAAAAAAGCTTACCATTGGCACCTCCGAGAGTTGCTAAATAGAATACCTCTTCAATTGTCAGTGGTTCATAATTATCTTTTTGGAAAGAAAGATGAGTCGAAACTTGCAATGCAGATCTCATAGTATCTAATATGCTGAGACTTGATCCACCAGAAACATCTAAAAATAAAATTCATATTATTCAATTTAATATAATATCAGAATTTATTAACTAATTTGCAAACCTTTTTGAAAGGTCAAACATTTGATACAATTTTAGACATAAATATACCTGTTCCCAATCCAATTTTCACTCCCCAGTTTTTAAGTCTGCGGACATCACACAAACCACTTTTCAAAAGAGTATTCGATAAGGGACAATGAATAATTGCAGTGTTTCTTTCTTTGATCAATTTCAAATCTTCATCCGTTAAATAAATAGCATGCGCTAGTACGGTCTTAATAAGGAAAATAATGATGTATAATTTGTTGAAACTTTCTAAATCTTAACGTTAAATATATTTTTATTAATGTTTTTACCTTGTTTGTCAAAAGACCAGCTTCATCATAAACTGCAGAATAAGTCGCAAAATTGTTGTAAGATTTCTTTACAGCTTTTATTTCATCAGTATTTTCACTGATATGCGTCTGTGAATATAGGTAAAAATACGATAAATATAATTAAAAAATCGTAATATTTCATCATAACTGGTTAAGGAGAATGTTTCAAATTACTTGTATATGTAAATGTTTTTCTTTAGCTATGTTACCAAGAGTTTTCATCAGTTCCATATCGCAACTCAGAGCAAATCTGGGAGTAATAACAGGTTTTATCAAAGGATCCTGTAGTAATATTTTTGATTAAAATGCAATGCAACTTTGGTGTACTTTACTAATAAAGATTCAATTATTATTACTCACATTTAGTTTCAATATACTTTCAATAAAAGCATTAGTGTTAATAACTGAATCGCGCGAGGATTCAAAATAATTATCTTTACGATGACAATTCATATTAACTTTTCCTATCAAAGCTCTTTGTCCATATTTCGTAACTATTTCAGCAAGAGTCAGACACGCTTCCGAATATAAAGAAGCAAAATAGCAAGCAGTTGTAGTGCCCGCTGATAAAGTTCTTTGCTAAAATATAATCGTTTTTATAATTACTCGAATTATGTTATCATATTTTGTTTCTTGTTTTTTGATCTGTTACCACAACAACGTTCATTATTTTTTTGGCGTAATTATTATCAGAGTATTTTAATTCTTCTGGAAAGGTGTAAGATTCCAGCCAGTCCAATAAAAATTTATCGTAACCAAGTCCCAGATTAGAACATTGTACAGGGTGAATGTGTCCGTCTATAAATCCAGGGATCAAAAACTGATTTGATTTTAAACGAGTTATCTTTAAATCGGATTCAAAAGTAGAAGATTTTTCTGTGTTAACATTTTGGATCTACGACATAAAATTGTTTTAGAATCTAATGAGGATAAAATGAATTCAATTGACTGAAACAAATTTGTACAAAAACTTCATTTACCTTTCCATCCACAACCAATATTTCTGCATAATCACGAATGACCAGTTTTCCACTTCGCTCGGAATGCATAATCGGACCAATAAATAATTCCCTCATATCGGGAAAATATGTCAAGTACAATTATAAATAATTGGTACAATTTAATTAGTCGCTTTTTCTTGTCAATTTGTGTACATTCGTTAATTCCACTCTTGAATTCTGAATTATAATAATAAAAAGCAACAATTTGAACATATAAGCTTAAAGTTATTTGAACAATGAATGCTCCAAAATTAATATCAAATTTTAACTAATTACAAAATAATTAGAATGGATTCACAAACCTTATGCTTTTCGTAACAGATTAACGATTGTATTCATTTATTATCTTCAAAAGTGTACAATATTTTATTGTGTAAATTTGTATAAGTTTTAAAATATATATATTTAAACACACAGATGATATCTTAAATATTCACAATTGTAACAACTTCATTTGAACTTGATGAATTGACTGTAGTAATTGATGACTGAACTGCCTTCGAATTGTGTTTCGGAACAATCACACTATCAGAAGAACCAGTCGAGTTAACTGAGATAACAACTTTCTGCGATGCCGGTAAGAGGAATACTAGTGATAATGCGATGATCACGTGCCAAATGCTATGGACGTACTGAAAAAGAAAATGCAGTCGTCCTACATTAATATTCATAGATAATGTACGCACACATTTTTATTAGTAGAATCAAACAAACGTCAGTTACTGGTTGATTTTACGTGATGTACATATTAGTATTAGTTAGACAGAGATAGAAATGTAGCTTTAGCTAACGCATACATGTCTTGATTAATTCTCCAAACTGATGTCTGAATACATTTCAAATAATACGTTAGATCGCAATAATTAAATTACGTACTTGTAATGAATCTATAATGACTAAAAATGTATTTGGAAAAATTATATGTATTATAATTATGTTATTATTATTATTATTATTATTATTATTGTTATTATTATTATTATTATTATTATTGTTGTTGTTGTTATTATTATATACATAAATATAAACGAAATACTTACAAAATAATTTTTTTCAGTTTCAAAAGTGCAATATAATAAAGTGCCTAATATAACCAATGATAGGCCAATTAAAATGTCTATAAATCTTTTTGAAATTTGCTTGGTTTTCCATAAAATACAATATTTAGCTTGTGAACACATCTGAAAAATACAACATAAATTTCACATTTGATCTTATCATTACAATAAGATTATTTATTTATTTTGATTCATTTTATTTTTTTTTCTTTTTTGACTTACAAAAATGAATATTCCCAAGGATAATAAAATTAAGATACTGTAGATTCCTGTTTTATCTGACTGAACACAATAAGCAGTTACGATGGCTCCGCTCATATGTGCTAAAGGAACAAATTGAGCAGGTATTTCTACCATGGCAACAAGAGTAACCCAAAAAGAAAGATTACTTGAGAAAAAGTCTGAATATTGAAGTACCTGAAAATAATTTAAACTTTTATAGTTTCGAACAAATCGTTGATGTTTCTATATTGAAACAGCTTAATTTAGATATATGAATTCTTACTTCATATCTAGCAATACAATAAGTTACAAATTCCTGATCACAGGCATGATACAATATCGAAAATGACATAGTCGAAAAGTATATTAGTGATTCAGCATAAAATCCTCTCTTGATAGCAATGTAGATTGCGGGTAAAAAAAATATATTGCTCAATGTAAGTAACATAGTCATCAACAACGAAGATGTTTGAAAAGTGACTGACGTATCATCATTGCATGCCCAACCTTTATACCCTGAAAATGGAAAATAAAAAATGATTGCTTAAGAAAGTATATTGAAACTAAAATTTCATCTCACTTACCCCCAAAACATTCACACGAACTGTAGTACAAAAAACCTTGTTGAATAATATTGCAGTGTCCATATGAACCACAGGAATTATTTCCCGCATAAATACATTGCCGCAATCCGATTTTCGCATACACAGGAATTTTTTTTAAATCACATTGAACTGGCGAACTGAAATTATTTGCCTCGTTAGAGTAATAAATGCACTCAAAGACGTGCATACGCTTCTATGGAATTCTATGTAATATATTCAATTAATTACCTTTCAATATAACATCTGGCTTTCAAAGATGCATACCACTTGTCTGCAGATGGATATGGTATTAGGATTTGATTACTTTTGTTTTCGCTTGAAATTAGCATTTGAAAACCATCGTCTTTACATGAAACATGTCCATTAGTTCTTAAAGGTACATTGCCGTTTTGAACACAGATATCAACAACAATAAATTGTTGAGAAAATTGCTAAAAATACAAATCCAAATAATGGTCCAATTAATATATTCTCAATAAAGACTTTGTGATAAATATTATAAGCCTACCTTATCTGCTTCGAGGTAAACTTCAATATTCAATGTTCCTCCAACGTCAATCAATGGTAGAATATTGAATTGTAAAATTGTTGGAGAAACATCAGATACAATGACTAAATCTTTTCCCTGAAAATTGAGTTAACTTAAAAATAGTTGAATTTATTGAAATAAAATATCTTTTGATATCTGAATTGTAGAATTTACCTTAATTATATAGTCTCTTGAAAATAAATGCACTCTTTCAATTCTCGCTAACTCAAATCTTGGCACGCAATTTTCGTTTCTTAAATGAAACTCTTCATCGCTTGAAAATTCATTGAGAGATTTGATTTTTGGCTGGTCAACGGTATAATTCAAGTTAAATAACTTTTTCATGTTGTTGGAAACGTATTTGCCAACATGCAATGAATTATCTACTATTGGATAAACTTCTAATGACTTTCGTGAGTAAATGCTGCCTGCGTTTTCCACAGGGCATTCTGGAAAATTGATAAAATATTAAATATGTGAATAACTATTTAATGAAATATGTCAATGAAATGTATGTTCAAATATTACTAACCTGTTGTACTTATTTTAATATTAAACTCTATTATGCTATCAGACACAACTAGCACATAATAGTAACTATCTTCATAAGGAGCATACTCGCTAAACGTGTATGATCCATTTATCGTATTATTCACGGATGGGCCAGGATGTGTATGATTTAATACTGGAATGGTTCTACCTTGAACCTGTATACTGCGTATGCAATTACTTGTAGAGTTATGCAATTTTTTAATTGTAAATTTGCAATTCCATATGTAAATATGAAAATTCCAAACATTTGACGGAATATAGATTCTGAAAGTATTTTATCATTTTAGATTATAATTTTTCAACTTCAATTTCACTTAAATGAATAATTTTGCATTTTCATCAGCAACCAATACACGTTGTAATATTAAAATAATTATTTTCATTTCCAGTGTATAATCAATTCATTAAATTCAGAATAAAAATAAGTTTTACCTATAGTAAGACTCTGTTCCAGTAGTTCTCATTGTATTTACATAACCCACAAGTACATTTTGAATATCTTTGGCCGGACTCCAAGAAGCAACCGATCCTAAGCTATATTGGCATTTATGGTTGAGACCCTATTTAAACAGTATTCATCAATTTCGATTATGATAAAATAAATAAGCTGCTTGCATTCTGATAAGAAAAACCAATCAATTGTACTATTTCTAAAGACTGAACAAATTTGAACCAGTGCATAAAAACAAACCTGCTGATAAACATGTTTATCCCAATAAGTTAAATGAGCACCGACAAACCAGTCCCCTGACAAAGGACTGTAAATTGGTAAAATAATCATTGATTTAGTTTCAAAGGCAGTTTCTGTAGTTACGAAATATTGATTTTGATGGCTTATATTCAAATTCTCTGGTAGTGAATCGTTTTGATTTATTATAGGAAAAGCACCCCATCTTAAATAACTGCAAAAAACATGTTCAAAAGATAATGATCAAAATATATGTTTACATATATATATATATATAATAATAAAAAGATATATAATTGAAAGTTGATTATTTGTATATTCTTTCTTTCTAAACACTATATTAATATAAGATTCATGATTAAACCAACTGTATTCATGCTAACTCACATATGGACTTTTCTAGGCAAACATTTGTTATCATCCATAAAGGCAGCAAACTGCCAAGTTGCACGAATCGTTTCTTTTGGTACGATATAGTGAAACATTGTGATATCTTTGTAGCTTCTGAAAGGTTTCAGGATACCTTCCTGACTCACATCTGGTGTACTTTGAATACCTAAATCAATCATTTTATTTTTTAATTTCTATTCAATTAATATACAACAATATTTAGGTTTAATGATTTATTTAGAAATTATATATACATAAGTAGACTTTATTAGATTTATTCATTAATAATAAATAAATAAACACATTGAAATAAATGACATAATTTTTTAATATAATGTTATATGTTATATGAATACTCTAAATAAATAAAATAAGATAAAAAATAATCTGAGCTGTTGACTTACATTTTGGTACGGTTAAATAGATCACTAAATGTAATATTAAACGGACAAAGTCAAGTGATATTACGTCCGAATATATTTGTTTATCTGCGTTTTTACTTTTGACATTTTGTACCATTATATCCATACAACTAACGTTCGATAATGTTATTATACCCGCATTGTGGCACTTTTAAAGAATTCGTCTAAAATAATACTACCCGCAGAAAATTGCTTGAATTCTGAATGTACGGCCAATCTTTAATATACTGTAACACGTACAGTACGCTTATATTATTTTAATAATCTCTACAAACATGGATACTGTTTACGTCAAATATTTTGACATTTCTATTATATTTTAAGGTTATAATGTGCATTGTTGTTGGCTTCAGTGCCTCAGTGGCTATATGAAAACTCCTTAAAGAGAGAGACAGAGAGAGTTCACTAGGCTTGAAAATTGGGGTCACACTCTCACACTTTCTAGTCGTAGTTCGTACTAGAGCGCCCTCGTATAAAATTATAGGTACTTTTTAGCTGACGGAATTCATTTGTATTTCTTTTAAAATCGGTAAAGAAGTGATAAAACTAATCATTTCTCAAGAAGACCTTTGATTGCGCCTTTTCTCAAATATGTTTCTGTTACTTTATTCAAAACATTTTGATTGTTCGTTTATATAAAATAGTTCGAATAGAATTGTATTTTGAAATAAGTCAAATAAAAACAACAATTTGATGATAGATGTAAATACAATTTGTAAACTTTATTTTGAAATTATTAAGAATATACAAATCAAAATACTATAAAGTGATGAATGAATCATGTTTTGAATTTACTGCAAAATGAATATTTAAATTCAGGATCCTCTGTGGAAATTAAATATATTAGCTAAATAAGTTCTATATTTACAAACAAATATTTGCCGGAGCAAATATTTTGTGCAACATTATTGTGAAAAACTGTACAGCGTAAACATACGTTTAGTTACACAAGAAGATCGATGAGTGCTAAAATGAATCTCATAAATTATGTATTGAAATAATATATAGAAAACTGAAAACTTCAATTATTGAAAAAAGGTATTCTTCCTAAGATAGATATGTAGTTTGATTCTTTGCAGGATTCTAAATTGTTAATACGTTTTTAGATTTAAAATAATACATTCTGATACAAGGACGTGTACCGCCCGTGTGAAAAACAATGATTTTCGTTCGAGGAAGCGTGCGCAATGTAGGTTTTTACGCACTAGTGGAAAAAACTCTTGCGCGTGCTTTAGCGCACTAGGGCGTAAAAATCTAATGCGCACGGCTACGAAAGCATATATTTGTTTCTTCATGATTGTCGTCAGTTATTTTAACGAGTAGCGATAAAATAAAAAATTTCGGCGTGACTTGTTAAAAATATTTAATGAACTATTCAAAACAAACGTAATGAAAACAGTTTTCAATTTCAGGCTTCAGCACTTGAAAAATATCATTTCCTTAGTGTTCTTCTTTACCGACAATTTATTTTCAAGAAAAAAGTTCGTCCAGAGGGCGCTAAAATTTTAACAATACAAGAATAAAGAAAGAAAGTGGGCAGTCGAGGCGCAGATTGCGAGGTATTTTAATATAATAATTAATTAATTAATTTGATTAATTAATAATAATGTTTATAATTAAGTAATTAATTTTAATATTTAATAACTTAGTCTAATAAAATTCTAAGTAGAAAAAATCAACAATTTGTTGCCAAGAATTTAATTCAGCTCGTGATAAATCTCCCCGTTGTAAACAATTTTATTATCCAAATGGTTTCTGGTTAAATACGATTATATGAAGATTCAACTAGATATAGATCATATTAAACGTAAGTTCTATATTTTACTAACATATTATGATTGGCTGAAAACACTGATCATTCAAATAAATGAATAATATCTTGTTTTATGTAAGCATGTTTACCTTCGAATTTCAAGTTATATATGTAGATCATAATTTAAATTTTAATAAGCAAATCAAATCGCTTTTATACAAGAAAATAATGCTTTTTTATGATTGCGATAGCATCTAGCTATGCTATTTATCAATGCAATACAATTTATTAAATGGAAATGTATATTCATCCAAAAAAAATATAGACCTGTTTCATAGCTTCAAATATGATCGAAGCGCCATCTCCACGAATGAAATACTGGTATTTCGATGAAGACAATTTTCATTTACATATATTATGAAAAGATAAATAAATATGGTTTCGATTCAAAAAATTATAATATACATTTTAAAACTTTAAATACATTAAAATTGATTTTGAAACTTCCATTTGTTTGGAACAATTTTTCCCGAATACCAATATTATCGAATTCTGCCACGTTTGTTGATATTTTTTGGTGCTGCAGGAGTTACGAATAAGGCATATACACAAAATCTCGAAATTCAACATACAAAAGATAAAACTGAAAAACACACAAAAATTGGCGAATTTTGGAATTTTTCATTTTACAATGGTTTTTATAATATTACAGATAAAAATGATCTAACAAACATATACACACTTTGTTTTTGAATTGAGAAAAATGCATTATGCACACCAACTGCCTAGACATGCTGTCCGTTGATGCGGTGATATGGGTCTTTAACCTACTAAAAACCATTAACCCTTGTATCTTGGATTTATTTTATCTTGTGATTGTTTACATATTACTGCGAAGTAAAGCCTTTTTTGTGCTGACTCTTTTTAAAATTGTATTTTATTCATAAGCTTTCATATTTTTTCTGATCTGATCAGGTCTGATCAGACCTGAGAAATGAGTAGGTCTAACTTTATTCAGGAATTTTTTCGTAGATAACTGAGCAAAGGTAGATCTAATTTTACATAACGAGACATGAAAAGTTGTTTGAATAAAGTCAGATCTACTTATTTCACAGGTATGATCAGGCCTGATCAGATCGAGAAATAGACTTAATCGGATAGAATTTTGTCTGATTTTATAAAATCAGACCTGAATCATATTCAATTGTATCAAGTTTTATATATGTTTACCTAATTCGGTCATTTTCCAGATCTGATCAGACCTAGAATTGAGTTTTGAGAAATGAGTTTTGTGGTCCTCTTTCACATCATATCAAGATATTTAAGGTTTGGGATACAGGGATTGGCCAACTCTCATTGGCACAATTTCCTCCTTCCTTTTCCTGTTGAGTTTCAAGATCTCTGTATTTGCATTTACCAAGATCAGAGAGTGCTCCTTCATTTGGCAACGAACGTCACGTATAAATTGATTGAGCTTAAGTTATACTACGTCGTCAGTATAACGAACAAGTGTAGTTTTTTGTAGCATATAACCACATCATGCATATCAGAGTTCTCAGCAGATAGCTGGGGTGTAGAGTAAGTCACATTTGCTTCTAAAATAGTCACTTGTTCCTCATGTTCATGATAGCCAGAAGAGTCATTTTGCAGAAAGAATAGTTACCTGCCTGTCTCTGCTTTATATATAACCTTGTAGACAATACCGAGTACGTCATCTTTTCTGATCAGCACCAATTTGATGGTCTTTCAGTACACGTAGAAAATTCTCGCAGTCACACTAATGTCCTATGAAGTCAACAAAAGTTTTGGGCATACGCTAGCTGCTATCTTCAATACTTCTGCTAGGATGCTAGTCCCGGAATCTTCTGGTTCCACAGAAAGTTGGTCGCCTACTGACTGTAGTGTGCAACTCGTTGCATCCAACTCCTCAGTTAGACAAATGTTCGTTTGTACTCAACTGTTTCCGATTCCACTAGTATATAGGTTTTTACGTCACAAACTTTTATGAAAAGACACGTGGCATACAGACTTGAATGTGGTGAATCCTGATGAACTTCTTCTACAGGGTGTTGTGAAGAACACTGAAAGCGATGTACTGATGATCACTTCTAACGTTCTTTCTAAGATTGGTCACTTCGCTATTTTCCTCGTTATCTCTGAAGCGAATATCACTTCGAGGATCATTTTTTATTATCCGAGCCTTGTAAATATTCTGATGTTCATGACTGCTACCTTTACTCTAACAGCAACATTAAGAATGCGCTTACCTGTGGAGTCTTCTACAGACATACTCCATTCTGGTATCTAGGCATTGAAGGCAGTTGGTCCAACTTTCCAAAAGTTGGTCCAACTAAAGTTTTAACTTATTAACACATTTTTTTTATATTCAAATAAAAAGAATTCTATTTTGCACCCACAATAGAATAATCGTGGTAGATAGCGAGCTTTGAGAAATATCTTCCAAACTTCATTAAAAAAATATTGCGTCATCATAGTCTTTAATTGTTATTCCAGAGTATTAAACCATCTCCCAACGCAGTTCCCTTAGGGTATAGGAAATACTTCCCTACATTACATACCATTCTTTTTTATTATGAGGTTTTCAATTTTGGCATTTCGTTTCTTTTGTCTTCACATTTTCATATTTCAATTTTTTGTTGTAAATATTATGTCCGAAGAAAAATGTGATTAATTTCAGTTTTCAATATTCATTTTCGATTAAATAACTTGGTTTTACTATATGGCTATAATCATGAAATCTTTGGAAATAATTCTACATAAAAAATGTGAATGTCATTTCGTTTCATTTTAAAATTGTTTCAAACTTCAAACCAATATCAACGATGGATCTTACTTGGACCTACAGAAAAAAATCAAAACTAAGATAAAAGTATAAATGTTTAGAATTATACACTATAATCTAGTCTTTGTTGTTGTATAATTTTTTTCTAAATTAAAAAAAAATCTCAAATTAAACAAATAAACGCATACAATTTAAAAGATCATTAATTCAAAACTAAATTTAGTCAAACATTGCCGATTTCGAAATCGCATTTTTGTCGGTCTCGAAACATTCAGTGTAGATTCTTAAACTGCAATTCATGAAGTTATGTCATTTATTCCATCACACAACTCAAACAATATAAAAAGAAAAATATACTTGTGTAAACCGGATTTCATTTTATAACAAAATCAAATATATCCATGTGTATGTAAATCAGTTAATCCTATAAAAATGTTAAAAACCCAACTAATTAAATTCAAATGCAATTCCAAGACTCAAAAAAAAAAATACATTTTTCGAAATTTGTCATAACAAATTAAAGTTCAAGTGCTCGGATGTTGCTCGGTCGGTAACTTTTTTGTCTATGACATTTTAAATTGTTTTTCGTAAATTATCGTTTTTATAATTGTTTTTTTATTTTATAATTATTTTAATGCAATCATTAATAATTACTGACATGGATGAATAAGAAAATTAGGCGATTCAAATGTTTTGTATTTAAAATAAGTTAAAAATTGGTATATGGTTATGATTTGTATAAATATTGCTGAACAATGAGGAGTTAGATTTATGTAAATTTGATGTAAATCATTTGCGCAACTTGTGGTTATCAGGGTAAGATTGCTACACTATTTTTACGCGTTTAGCCTTAAAATAGTCCCAATAACCCAAAGACTTATGATTTGTTATTATTATTATTCTATCTATTTTTATCAGCAATTTTGTTGAAATTATTTAAAATGTTTTGGTTGCTAGTAATCAATCAACCGTTATGTAAATTATTAAAATTTAAATCATGATATTGTTATATTGAATAAACCTATTATATATACATATAATATATATATATTATTATAACATTTTTGATGTATGTGTGTTGTTAAAATAAATATTTTAAATAAAATAATCATTTTCTACTAATTATTTTATGATTAAAATAATGATAATAATCAGAAAATATTGACAAATTCCAAAATAATAGATAAGAAAAAGATGTAATTAGTTTGAAAGGTGAAATAAAATTTACCAATAGCAAGTTTTTGGTTTCCATTTTATAAGAAAAATAAATATAACACATTTATATTGCATGATACTTTTTATTTAATTGTGATTTTGTATGATTGTAAATTTTGTTGTTAAATCAATTAACCTCGCGTATGAAAATGTAAACATTTTAAAATAAATACTTGCAGTAGATAGTGAATTCTAAGTTTGCTATGCTAAAATTCTTGAATACAATTGTTAATATTAAATAGTTATAGCAACAAAGACTAAATTTTAATTTTATCGTTTATTTCATACAAGAAATATTCCAACTATCTATTCAGTTGTACTTCACAAATGTTATGGTAAGCGGTGCACGATTGTCATATGAGAATAGATATAGACAGTTCTATCAGAATCGAAAAAAGTTACGATAACTGGAACCTTCGAGTCACGATAATTGGTGAAATGCGAGATAAGGCTTATGGTAACTAGAACACCTTTTTCATTCCTTAAATTTACCGTAGTAGATACATTTGAACTCAAATATAATGCTTTATGAAGCACACATATGAAAAACTAAAACTTTATTATTTTAAAATTAAAGATCGCACATTCATAGATAAAAAAATGTGCATATATTTCAAAATCAGATGATCTTTTAAATTGAAAAATTAAATTTCAATTTCATAAAGATTAGTACATTTTCCAAAACATAATATTTTACTATTTTTATAAATGTTCCTAATGACAAAATAACCCTGGAATTAATTTTTGATGACGAATAAATTTAAATATTAAATTTATAATTAAAAAGGATCAATTTTTTTACAAATCTATATATAAGACTTGAAAAATTGTTCATTAGACATTTTAAATTGTATATTAGTGAATCATATAATTATATTAAACATATTATGATAAGTTATTTCTAATAAGTGCACGCTAGATTTGCGTGTTAACTATATATATAAGTGTGTTAATTATATTGAAATACATACACATATTTGTGGAAAATCTATTCGATTTGAATCTCATAATCTAATTCGCATCTACACCAATATGAATGCAATTCTTCAGTTTGTTCTACCCGTGAAAATATCTGATTATGTATCTAAAAATGTAAATTTGCAGAACACTCGAAATCTAATAAAGTGATAAAATTATATTAACAAATCATTATAATAATAGTAATATTGAGTTATTTATAAGAATATTTGAAAAGTGCAAAACAACTTATCATTTTGCATTCGCAATTATTGAGAGAATGTTCATATTGGCCGGGTGGATATTGGCACGCCTGGCTGTGAAATCCAAAGCGCGGAACCTCGCGATTTGCGATCGTGGCGCGAGCGCGAGGCAGCTTTGGGCTCAGACACTCGTCGCATACACAGCATAAGCATCCTCATAAAAGGCGAAAGGAAACGGATAAAAATCACGCTGCGCGTGCCTCGCCTATAAATCAGTCGCACGGTGAGTGATCGAGCGGGCGCCGATCGGGTGACAGTAGGCCAGTTGACAGTGACGCATTGACAGGACCAGCCATGCCCGATAGCGGTGCGGTCTACCAGCCCACGACCGTGGGCTATGCTTACGATGGCGGACGAAACGTCCCCGGGGTCGGTATCAGGACTGGCTTCACCAGGATCATGTCTAGACACAAACTCAGCACCAAAAAATGGTTTGAATGGGTCATCCTGTCAGTCGCAATTTGCGCATTTGTTGCGGGTCTTACTATGATGATCGCCAACGTTGTTTACGTGGATAACGATCAGCCAGACAAGGTCAGTATCTTCGCCAACTGCAAACTGGTTTTCCGTCTTTCTTATTCTTCATTCTAAATACCCGACTTGGTTCACCTCTTTTTGACAATTCTCTTTTTGCGGTCATCTCTTGCAACTCTGGCTGCTTGACAACTTTGACGTAAGATTATTGCGGTGAACTAAGGTTTTTCTGGATTCATAACAAACGTGTTGTATAACTTGGACAAAAAGTCATTCATCTGTCACTATTTTTAATTTCATGGCAAAGTTTTTAACCCCTCTCTTTGACTTAATTATATAATTCGTCTCCGATGTGCCAATTTATTGGATGAATTCGATTTTGTGACAACATTTTTTCCTGATATTACAATTATTCGTTTGTCTTATTTTGTAATTAAATTCATCCTTTTTATGTTTATCTGTTTTATTAGACTTCTTTCTTCCTGTACTAGGTATTAATATTAATTAATCAATTACAGACACGAATTTCTCAAATGGAATTTTATTACAAAGACATAAGCGATGATGTGCGATGAAACCATTATTACCAATGATTCATTTTTAATCTATAATCATTCATTTATTGAAATTAATTAAATTGATTCAAACTAAGAGTGTTGAATTAATTCATCACAGCTCTTTATATAATTATAATTTAATTGACAATAGGTATTTTATTTCAATCTTGAAGAAAAGAACCAAAAAAGAATACTTCGACCAATAAAGATAAGATTATCATCGATGACTAATTTTTGGCTTTCAAAGAGTACTGGTTAAATACTGATAATGCAAAGCTGACAACAAAATCTGTCAAGCACTAAAATTGTACAATTTTGGGCTTATTTTATATTTCTTAAACTCTTCTAAATATGCTATTTCTAATACTTACATACTGATATATGAAAAATATCCTGGCATAACAAAATATTTCTATTATTCAAAATTACTCTGAAACTTTTCTAATTTTGTATCTAAGTAAAATGAGAATATAAGACTCGAACAATTTTTAATTAGACATTTGAAATTGTATATTAGTGAATCAATTTGTTATTCTTACTTGTATATCTTTAAATGATTTCAAATAAAAATAAATGTCCATGTTAATTGGAAATTCAGTAACAGAAAGAGAATAAAGAAAATATTTCAAGTCTTATTAAGTTAAATATCTATCTATATCAATGCGTAACAAGATACTAAATTGATGTTAACTTTTATAGATCGATAATAAAGCATCAGGGAAAAGTCCAGAAACCGAGGTGGAAAAAAAATCAGATGTCCAACACGTTAAATCAGTTGCTGCTGGAGCCTGTATTATGCTGTTTGGTTCTGTATTGGGCATCATTTGGGTTTGGCTAAAATGTTTCCAAAGAAGGAAATTGCCTCGAGGTGGTTTGACAAATGGTAGTAGTGGTGGTCAGGTACGTTCATTATCATTATTTTATTTTAGGTGAACACTACAGTGATTGACTTTTCAGCTCAGATTAAATTTATATGTATATTATTATCATAAATCTAATCTCACTTAAGATGTTTCAAAGAAAAATATTCAATTTCAAAACTATAACATTCAAATGACAATAATGATTTCTTTGTGTATTAATGATATGAATTAATTTCTTCGGAGCATCTTAATTCAATTATGATAAAATATTAATTACTGATCTTTACTATTAATGACACGTTTTTTATGTATTCAAATTGATTTCTTATCAATATTATTTCATTACGTTTGTTTTCGTCGTTACATTTGAGTTAGACATTTTTATTGATAAACCCTTTTTAATGAAGTATAATTTAATTAATCTGAGTTAATATGTGATACTTTAAATTTTGTTTCCTTTCTTTATTATATTTTAATTGATCATTCTGATAATTATCTGTTGTGTGTATAACTGTTTCCTCATTAACTAGTCTCAATAAGTTTCACGTTGTCAATAACTGTATGGTTTCCCAAGTGCGACAGCTTTTCTGGTAAAGTTTAGTAATCAGAGTTGTTCTGTTCATGCACTTTATGTAATACTCTTACTACTGGTTTAGCTTATGTTATCCTTCTTTCATTTATTCTGCTCTCTTTAAGCTACTCAAAAATGACTTCCTTTGAATGATTCATTTCATTAGCATCACATCAGACCATTTGGATGTACTTTATTTAATTTATTGCATGTTTGCATTACATTGCATTTACAACATCTATCATCTGTTTCATCTTGTATATAAAAATGTTCATTTCGAAATGAGCAAAGTTCATTTTACACCAGATGTAAGTCGTTATCAACATAGATTGCATTTATTTTCGAAATTCATCCAAAGAATACATCGCTATTTTCCTAGCACATTCACACAAATGTATTGATTCATCAAAAGGGTATTTCTGTGTCTCAAACCCTGCTCTACTTTTTGTTCGTCATTAATCAACAACTTTGCACAACTCTGATTACGGGCAAGCTTTTTAACGCTTCGGTATTTGGCATATAATGAAAAGAAAGATATCGTAAACTCTCGTTAACATGATGATCGCGTTGCAAATAAAGATGTTGGGCGGTTTGAATCCATCAACTGACTTGCTGGTGGGTTCGACTTCGCAGTACGGGCCAGTACTAACGGAGTTACCATCGGCGGCCAAGCTGAAGCAGAACGACACCTTGGCGATACCACTGTCCGACCAGGAAGAGGAAACTCACACTCTCATGCAGGACTCCTCGGCAACGCACAACTCCAATGGACCTCACACCATCGCTGACCGCATACCAGGCTAAGTCGCTCGCTGGGCCAGCACCACCTGTTTTCGATATTGCGCAAAGACTGTTCCGATTTGCTCGTCCGATCTCGATACACTCGCACGCTCCGGAGGCCAACAACTCCAATCATTTATATTCATTTTTCTACAATTTACACTAAGTTTCGTAAAAACAAACGGACCCTTGAATCAGAGAGACGCTACGTCGGTATAAATGAGTTTCAATGTGTCATCGACGAATTCATTCGTTTTAATTGCTGTTCACACGCTCAATTGAAACCGAATCTCTGTCGGGTCTCACTTTTTATGACACGTTTTTTAACAGTGCGTGTACTTAAACGAGTCTTTTCATTTACGCGGCGACAATCAGCGATCGCTTCAAAGCCACGGCCGTTTGTTGCGTTTTAATTTTGGATCTTTTTGCATCTTTTCCTTTTTAATGTCAAAACGGACGAAATGAAACGGTCGATTATTTGTCGATTGTTTAATGAACTCGAGAAAATGGAAAAAGAAAATGAGATATTGATAAATTTGTATGCTCGGTTGTATAAACTGAGCAGGATGAATTGAATATTAGTTTGGAGACGCCGTTATATTTCGTCCGTTGCTTTCCCTTTCGATTTGGTTGTGATTGCGTTTTTGTGACGAAACACCAACGCAAACGTAATGGTAATCGAACAACGATTGAAGCCGCTAGGCTTCCTGCGCGAATACCCACCAGATTTGATGACACGTAGTGTATAGCGATGTACATTTTAATCGTCTGCCACTCAGATCTTAAGTAGGAGACGTTCCCAAAAATCAAATATCTGTCTTGTAAATTATGTATACATATTATATATATGATATTTGTACAGCCGTACACATCATCAAAAGAGTAACTTGACGTTATTTTTATTAACTGCACAATATCGCTATTGATAAAATGATCCGACATTTTATTTGATATTGAATCTATTTATTTACGTGAAGACTATTCAAAGGATATAATTATACAATCAATGTATTTATTTGTTGAAAGTTATTGTATTGATGAATTGTACGCGTCAGTTCCCGATGGAAACATCGTTTGAGGACTTATCTCGATCGGGGACACTTGTTGTTTCTTCAAGAATAATTATTATACATCACTTTGCTAAAAGCCTTTAGAACTACTTTTAAACTGTACGATACATAACGCATTCCACTAGCTAGACATAGTTCGCGGCTGAGAGCCTTTCCCCAGTAAATGAAGGTAAATCGTAGAGACAATATAGATACACCGATTATAGTCAAGCACCTGAATGCATCACACCAACCAAGCGTGCGATTCATTTTCAATTACGGGGTACGCGGGCGTTATTGTACACCAGTTTACAACTGGAACAAATGAAACAAAGGTTGCCACTGTTGTTGACAAGATACCATTCTAGCTATATTTTGTTATCAAACTTTTTTCCTCCGATCTTCGTTTTTGATCTATTTTTTTCTTTCTCGTGTATCTCTTTCTTCGCTCTTTGGTTGTAATACACGCGCTCCATGTGTTGATACCGATTTTATACCATCATTATTTTTTATACCGTCACTTTTTAGTTATAATTGCAAACGTATTTGACGTGGTGTTCTGCGTTTTGTATATTTTATGTTCACGTGAGAGAGTGCTAATTGTATGTCCAGTTTCGTCTTGTTTTTTTATTTTAATTTCGTTGTTTACTCTCATTCAGGAGATTGTTATTTGTTCAGATATTTAAATTCGATTATTTAATGTTCGAAGGAATTACGATACTAGTTTATACAATTCATCATGTAAACCAAACCATCGTCGAATTCAAAGGAACCGCATTCTAGGATGAATCTCGGTTTTACGAAGAGTCGCTAAGAGATTTCATGTCAAGTATTATATCATAGGTAATAGATCTACATGGGAAGGCCAAATCTTAAAACACAGAAGTATGAGAGTATGTATTTTAATGAATGACGACTATTTTATATATCGTATTCTAGAGCTCAAATATTGCATCTCGCGCACACCATACACTGTTTTGCTATATAATACAATACTTTCGAGGATTAAATAAAAAAGTTTATCAATTATAACAATCTTGAGTTTCATTTTTCCATCGTGAAGCTATAAATAATTCGAGTCTAGTTTATTAAGAAATTTACTTTTACATGTTATTCTCATATGTTGAAAAAGAAAACCAATACACATAACCATATATGTATATACATGCCATATATGAACGCACATGTCCATTTATGGCCATAAATATATTTATTCCTATAAATATTAATTACAATTATTTTATATTAATCATTCTTCTATGTTACCAATTATCATTTCATTAAACAAACTACTTTTGTTGCATTTCATGCAAAAATGCTGATACTATGTTTGTGATAAAAGCTTGTAAAACAAGAGAACAAAATTATTCCTTCAATATCCCAATGCTGTAAATCGAGCTGACATTGCCATATAATGTAGACAACTTTTTGTTTATAAATACCGCGTTTCAATTCAATTGGCGAAGGTGATCTCGTCTTGAATATTTGCTACGACGCTTGCGCGTTCCATTCCTAGCCATTGCACTACAGAGCAGTGCCGTACTACACAAGCTCTAAAAATGAAAACGTCATAGCTCATTACGATAGAAAAAAAATCTAAATAATGTAATGCTTTAAAATAAAATATCCATTAATCTGCTGAACCAAGCTATTTTTGGATCATTTTAACCCTTTCGAATGAACAGCTTTTTATTCACATGACAGTGTACATTAAATTTAAAAATAAATTGCAAATCGTCAATAACTGGAAAAAAGAAGATAAAAACACATAATTGCTTGTGAACGCGGGCAAAATAAAATTTCGGTTGTTGAGCTGAATGAAAATGCGATCGATTTCTCGATATCTTTATTCAAAAGAAAGCGCGCATCCGTGAAGAGTGAAATACGTTCCTGGAATGGTTACAGATACGAAAACGAAAGCTTGTTCCACTTGTTTTGTCGAAATAACAAATCAAGCAAAAAGTTGCGCTCTAAAAAAAGTAATAATGACATAGTTAAATATGACAAAAAGACGCCGCCGAAAAGCCGTGAATACAGTAGAGCTTGGCGGAGGGCGGGGCGCGCGCGTGCGTCCGTCCTTGTCGCGCCAATGAGACAAAGGTGCGCAAGCGAGACGGCGCGCAGCTGGCATCCTTGTCTGGCGTTGGTAGTAGGGGAGGTTTCCCGTTTCCGGCTGTCATCCACTGTCACTCGACGGACGCCCGACAACACCTGCGAGTTTTCGTCCGATTGCAGCCGCAGTTTTCCACGGAGACGACGTTCTGTCGACTGCGCCTATCCGGTAAGTACCAAATGGGTTAAATTGTCAAACAAACGTGTACTTTTTGCTCCAAGGGCTTGAGTGCTCAAACTCACCCCTCAGTTTATTAGTCATATGCGCGGCTTCAGGCGCGAGAAACCCCGGCCGCAGTTTCAGGCGTCGTCGCTGACGTGATTTCGAATAAACGTTTTTTTCTATCCTTTACTAGCCGAGCTCCTAGAAATTACTCATGACGATATTTTTTCCACAAACCGTGATTGTTTACAACTGTATCTTGGCCGAGATTGTATCGATACTTTTGTTGCTGTGGGTAAACTCTATGGCCAAGTTCAATCATTGTTTGACGTCAAGTTTTGCTTGTTGATTTTTTTGTTTTGATTTATCTCACATTTTTATCTCGTTCTTCTTTATTTTTATTTTTATTACATTAGAGGTCAATATTACATTGTTTAATTTGATATTTTTGCATTATTTGAAACTGCATTGAAATTGGTGGTAAGTAAAAACAATGGGTGGCCAATTGATTTTGGTCACAACCTATGATATTTAGATAAAAATTCGATTTGAAGTTTTTTTCAACTAGGTTTTGGGTTTTAATCCAAATTTGTTTTACGACCTTTTTTTGAGTATAATTCAATTGCTATTACACGAACTTACATAAATATAATCTGTTACAATATTACATAAATTGTTCTTAAACATATGTTTATATAATTCATTTAGAGTTTATAATAATTTTAATTAAGTTTGTTGTTTGTCGCGATAAATTCAGTATGCTTTAAACACGTTGTTTGAGTATATGAATATTTCTTATTTGTGCATTTCTAAATTATTTTGAAACAAAAATATACAATATAAAATATGATATCATATTGTTTAAATTATTATCTTAATTACAACATTGATTTTTATAACCAGTAATTTATTTTTGACAATATCATATCTATTCATTATAAATAATCAAATAACACAATTATTATAAATGAATAATACTATACAACAAAATTGTTTCATGAGTCACAAATTATATCTATGATAAACCTGATTGAAAACAAGTTAATGCTTTTAAATGAAGCAAAATTGTCAAATTTTCATTATGACTAAAAGTAGTGATAAAAATAACAAAACTTATCATCATGAACATTGCTCGATAGGTCACAAAATAAGTGAAACCATCATTTTGAAATGTTAACTTATCAGAAATCAGTGAACGAAGTATGACTAAACCTAAAGATAATAAACAAAAACAGAAAACAGAAAACATTTGATTTTCCTACCAATCATAATATATCAAAAGCGATAACTAGCATTAAAAAAGTGATTAAAAAGTTGAATAAGAATGTTCGATGAAACTACATTACTGCAACGCTCACGAGGAAACCAACTAAATTGCTATCAAATGTTCGTTTCATTATAGATTACATGAGTTATAAAATATAATTGCGATCCGAGGTCAGCTACGTACGCAACATGGCTTGGCGATTTAAGGCTTCTAAGTATAAAAATGCTGCACCGATCGTGCCAAAGCCGGAAGCCTGCATTCGGGATATTTTCGTGGGATCGTACCAGACTTATGGCAACAACATCGCCGCGTCCGCTGCGTTCATGGCGTTCAACGTCGATCACAATGGTAATTGCTAGTGCATAGTCTGACATGTTTACGAACCGTTTATGACTCGCTCGACTAAATTAATGTATGCTTGTCAATGCAGGATCCAGTTTAGCCGTGCTGCCGCTTGAAGATTGCGGTAGAAAAAGCAAAACCATGCCGCTACTACACGCTCACGCGGACACTGTCACCGACATGGACTTCTCACCCTTCCACGACGGCCTGCTTGCCACTGGCTCACAAGATTGTCTTGTTAGTTCAACTGTTATTCAAATCATATCATATTTCATTAAATGAAAAGCAGTTACAGACAAAAATAGATTTTGGATGGCTTGCTGTGTTCTCTTTGTACTTTTATCATTTTGTTTTTATACATTTACAGTCAATCAAAATGATGATTGAATTGTTGATGCAGATACTTATACAGAGATGATATTAATATGTATATTATCAATATTATTTGGATCACATATCTGTTAGTTGAATTACTTCAAATTAGCTTTCAAAGCTAATTAGACGGTTTTTAGAAAGTCATTTCAACGAATAATCATTTTTGTATTTCAACTTGTTGGATTTGATTTTATGACTGCATATTATGTGTGTTTTTAGGTCAAATTGTGGCACATTCCCGAAGTAGGACTAGAAGAATCTCTGTGCAATCCTGAATGCACATTCTCTCACAGGCAAAGGCGAGTTGAAGTAGTTCGCTGGCACCCGTCAGCTGAACACCTTTTGACCACTGTTTCCTACACAAATCTTTCTCTGTGGGATGTGGTCTCTCAAAAAGAGTTATTCTGTAAGCACATGAAGTACAAATAAATATATTAATCTATTGTCGTACATTGAAATGATATCAATAATTCCAACAATTTGTAATTTAGCAAATAACGAGCACAAAGATGTTATCCAGTCACTGAGTTGGAAGCAAGATGGAACGTTGCTTTCAACGTCCTGCAAAGATAAGAAAGTTAGAATCATCGATCCAAGAGCATCGAAAAATATCGTCGACTCGGCGCAGAGTCACCAAAGCATCAAAGATTCTCGAATTGTCTGGCTTGGCAATAGTGATAGGATTTTAACTACTGGATTCGATGCTGCGAGACTTCGTCAGGTTTATATTCGCGATCTCAGAAATCTGAACGAACCGGTCAAGACTCTTGAATTGGATTGTAGTACTGGGTAAATATTTTGAATGAAATAATAAATACAAGCAGAAAAAGATATCTACATAATAAAAAAATTTCGAAACTTGAAATGTGATTTTTAGCATAATTTGTACGTTTACATATATATATTTATATAGCAAGTTTCTAATTTGCATGCGAATATGAACTTGATACTGTTACCATTGTAATAAAGAAATCGAGAATTGTTATCTTTCACTCATGAAAATCGAATTTCAGTATTCTTATGCCACTGTTTGATCCGGATACAAACATGTTATTCCTTGCGGGTAAAGGAGACACAACCATCAGTTACATGGAAGTAATGGACAAAGATCCTTATTTGGTTGAGGGTATACGTCATAGTGGAGAACAGACCAAAGGTGTTTGCTTGGTCCCGAAAAGAGCTCTAAACGTCATGCAAGCTGAAGTTAATCGGCTACTGCAACTTACATCGAATATTGTGATTCCAATAACTTACCAAGTCCCACGAAAAGTAAGCTTACCACTATGTGAAACTTTGCTGAAAATGTGTAGATAACATCAAAATTGAACAATCTTTTCTTTCGAACATTATAACAATAAATTGTTTATTTTTTATAACGAGTATCATCAATCTTTGCAGACGTATAGAGATTTCCATGCTGACATATATCCAGATACAATAGGTTGTGTTGCCAACAACACAGCAGCAGCGTGGATTAAAGGCCATAATGAAGCTGTGCCAAAAATATCGTTAGATCCAGCCAAACGGAGCAAAGGCGAGGAACCTATTACTGTAAGTAGTAACTTAATACTAAAAGCCTGATTTCTATTCCACAATCCCGATCACAAACTGGCAAATATCCGACGTGGTCTTGAAAAGACGTTTAAGTTCAATAAATCAATGCCACATCAGATGAATACTGGGTCACCTTGTAGTTGTTGTATCATAGTTCAATCGAAATTCGAACGACTTGCCCGAAACAATGCGAAGGTCGATAGAAGTCGTCGAAAAGACTTGGTTGATTGTTTTAAGTTTTTCGATTACTACACGTTATCCGGTGAATGATTGTTTCGTTGTACTTCCAATATTGTTTGTGTATATATTTATTATTTGCAGTTAGCTTAGTTGGATGCGTGCATCTGTTCCTGATCCAGTTTAGTTTCAAAGATCCAATTATTTTGATCACATCTCGTATTCGCACTCAGTATACTCATTTCTGTCAGTATTTCTCTTGCACTTGTTTGCTATTAGAAGCCTCAGTGAATAGCCGCCTGGTGTTGTATTTTTGGTGTTTTGATGTTTAGACAAAATTAAGAATAAAAACAACAAAAAACTGGTGTTTCTGTAACCAGGTGCACAAAGGCAACCTGGCAAGTTTAAAAAACAGTCAACGTGTGATCAAAGTCGAACAAACACGACAGCAAAAATCCATTTCAATAACAGCACCTAAGGGCTTCTCTAAGATGGTTCAGGCATCCAATATTCAGGACAAAGAGCTGATTAAAAAGGACAATCACTTAGACGAGAATGAGGACAACAAGTTCAAGATCATGGATGGCGAGGAAGAAAAAGTGAAGATCACAAACGGCGCAGCGCCACAAATTACAACGCCCCCAAAACCATTACCTCGCGCTTCGAGAACCAACAGTTTATCCGAGGAAGAGCCCAAACCGGTCGCTCGACCTCGTACTTCGCCAAGCCCTGTTGTCACGCCAGTAAATCCGAACCTCGTTGGTGGATACAAGGTTTCTAGGGATCTTCAAAATCATTTGTTTGTTTTAGCTGATCACATTTTTATTTTCGCTTCCATTTTCTTTTGTTGGTCATTTCTGTTTTTTGATAGCTAAATCATTATTATTCGTCATCATATTTTCTTTCCAGTATTATATTATTTAGAAATAACAACACATTTTTTTTCGTCTTTTTGTACATGTTTTATTATTCAATATCGAAATAGCAGCTTCAATTACTTTCGTTATTTGTGCGAAATATACATTTCATAATATATGTACATTATTGTATCTCTGTTTGCAATTGTTTTTGAATCATTTTTAGCATTTTTCATTTTTTATTTATTTTTAATCATTTTTAATTCATTCGTGGTATTTGAATCAAATGAAATTATATAAACATCGCTTAATCATTATTACTCAATTGTTGAATATGTTAAATATACGTACTTTTGTTAAAATAGGAAACTTGTTTTTAAATAGTAATTTTTTTATCATTGAATTTCAAAAGTTACAAATTTAAATTCAAAATTTAGAAGAAATTAATTTTACATTTCATGTAAAGCATTATGTCACACGAAGAAAACACCAATATACTTTTCGAAATATACATTCAATTTATTCTTACAGCCTCGACTCGGTCCAAAACCATTCCAAGCAAAGACTGGAAATCAAGAATTTTCGTTCGATAAAGTATTTTCTGTGCCAATGGCGCCTAATAAAGACAGTAATGGCCACATCGCTGATTCGCCAGCTTACAGTAGTGATTCGAACATGATGGAAAACAACAAGTCACCGACTTATGAAGAACGTACGAAAGATCCGACAGAAAATGGTAAAAGCGATTCATCCAGTTCGATGGAGGAGGACGCAAATTCTAGCGACTCTGGTTATAAACCAAAGACACCCAGCACTGCTGATCGGCGCAAAATGTTTGAAACAAAAGTGAAGGATGAATCACCCGAAAATGAGGAAGAATGCAATTTCGAAAGGGGCAATTCGAATCGTAATTCTATTGCCGAACGAAGGAGACTTTATGAAAGTCGCTCGGTTTCTGTTACTGATGGGAATTTAGCAGAAAAAGCAATGGGTTCGCCTACAGCGTTGAGAAGAAGAGATTCGTTGAAAAAGAAAACCGAAAACAAGGATGATGAGGTTAAGAAAATTATCCCTATGATGAGGCAGCAAAGTATGGACCCAAGACTGGAGAAACCAGAACCAATCACTACACCGACACCAAAGAGAACTTCTACTGTTTTTGGTACATTTTATGCACACTTTATTAACATTATCAAATTAATATTCGAAAAATGAATGAATACTAGAAAATGAAATCATTTATAAAAAAATATTTTATTTTCATAAACTTAATATTATACAATTCAAAATATCATTTTTCTATTATGTAAACAAATATTTATAGATATAACTTGAATAAAATTGAATTACAAACTACAATTGCAAAAGTTTTAATTTTAATAATGAAATGTAATATTCAAAATAATGATTATTTTATAGGAAGAGTATCGAAATTCCGACATTTGAAAGGAACTCCTGGTCACAAGTCAACACACATAGAAAATGTCCGCAACATTAGTCGACAGATATCTGGAGAATGTGACGGATTTCATGGTAATGTTTTATTGATGTGAACCAGACACAAATACTTAACTATATTATGCAACATGTGATTACGTTATTCTAATAATTATTTACAGCGAATCCGGAGCGAGTAGCAGTGCCGTTAAGTGGCCCAGGAGGTAAAATTGCAGTTTTGGAATTGAAGAAAACAGGTCGACTTCCCGATGGCGTGATGCCAGCTTTGGTTCATGGAGCTGCCGTTATGGATTTCCAGTGGGATCCGTTTAATAATCAAAGACTGGCAGTTGGTAATGTGATATTCCAATTTCTCTTAGCATTCTCTTATAGTATATTATAAAATAAAGAAAAAAGAAACGGATCCTACGGCTGAATAAGATTTATAACTGAGAACTGCAAAAGACAGCTCAAGATGTAATCGAGTTTTGGTCTTTCACATCGTACATAATAGTTTTAGATTAAATAATATTTTTCGTTCTTTACTTAGAAGATGGAATAAGGATAGATTTTTCTATTTCCAATTTTAATAATGCATAATAATGCAATAATTAGAAAAAACATTAAAACCGAATATTTTATAATTGAAATTTAATCAATAAATGTATAATAAACAATTTTGAAAAAATGTATAATTTGTATAAATAAAATATTTTTTAGCTTGCGACGATGGTATGATTCGACTCTGGAATATACCACAAAACGGTTTATCAGAACCAACCAATTCGCCCGCACATACAATTGAAGCACATGCCGACAAAATTTACTTGATCAAATTTCATCCGCTAGCAAATAATATACTAGCGTCTGCTTCCTATGATATGACAATTAAGATTTGGGACCTTGAATCCTTGGAATCGCGAGATATTGCCGAAGCTAAGATCACGCTTCTTGGCCATACTGACCAAATTTTCAGCGTCGCTTGGTCTCCCTGTGGGCAATATCTTGCAAGTGCATGCAAAGACACGAAACTGCGTATATACAAAGTTCGTAGTAGCGATAATCCAATCAGAGAAGGAAAGGGGCCAGTTGGTACTCGTGGAGCAAGGGTTGTTTGGGCTCTGGATGGACGTTTTCTAGTTGTCATGGGATTTGACAAGTACGATACTTTTATCATTTTAAATATTTTAAAAGCACATTTTTCAATCATCTTTTTCGAGTTTCTGGTTGATGTCATTAACTTCTATTAAATTCTAACATTTATTTTAGGGTATCTGAAAGACAAATTCTTATATTTAAAGCCGAAAGTTTAAATTCTCCAATTAGCACTGTCGGTTTGGACGTTTCTCCAGCAATTTTGATGCCACATTATGATGAAGACAGTTCAACATTATTCTTAACTGGTCGTGTAAGTTTGTCTTGTCGATGAAACTATTTTTCAAAATATCTTTATTTGTTTCAACATTTTGCTTTTTACTACAAATTAAATTTCAAAATAATTTGTTGTTATCATAATGCATTAAGATATGTTTTTTGTACTTATTTTATTTATTTATTTCAATATTTGTATGACTTTAAATTAGTCTTGGTCTTAATTTAATGTATGCCTATAACATTTTATTAGGGCGATTCGACGATTTATGCCTTCGAAATAACTGAAGAGGCTCCATATTGTTGTCCTTTAAGTCATCACCGTTGTGCCACCTTGCATCAAGGTTTATCCTTTTTACCAAAAAACAAATGCGATGTTGCTAGTGTGGAATTTGCATCAGCTTTAAGGCTGACTAACAACACGATCGAACCGCTAAGTTTTACAGTACCACGTATCAAAGTTCGTATATAATATAATTAAGCACATTTCTTTTGCTTAAACTAATGCTAAAACTAATTTATATTAATTTCAAAAATTCATTTTTTAGAATTAGTTAAAGTAACTAAATATTTGTTTAATAAAGACAATAACCTAAATTGTATGTATTGCATTGTTACATTTTATGCACAACTATTAATCGATTCTTTTATAGAGCGAACTATTCCAAGACGACTTATTCCCACCAACTAAAGTGACGTGGAAAGCTACAATGTCTTCGTCAGAATGGTTTTGTGGAGGAAATAAACAGTGTCCCAGAATAAGTCTTAAGCCACCTGGAATGGACAATTGTAAAAATCTATTATTTTTCTATTTGAAACAAATTTTAATCACAATCAAACTAAATCGTTGATCTGTTATTGCAGTAACAGAAAATCAGGGACAAGCAGTCGTTACCGCGCCTGTTTCAGTGAAACAAAGTGCAAGTTTCTCTGCTCCATCTCAACCTTTCAGTAGGCTAGGATGGGATGTTAAATCAAAACAGGAAGAGGTAATATCAATAAAAGCTAATATGAATTGAAATTGAACCGGTTGTTAGTTTAAATAATGACATTTTTATTTATGCATTTCAGATACAAAAGAACATGAGCAATTTATTGGGTGATGCAGTACACGGCACTCTGGAGCAAGATTACATGGATGGCGTGGATGAACATGAATGGGTACGTGAATTATAAACAATTTATACATTTTTTGAATCAATCAATTTAAACGAAGCGAAATTATCATTATGTTATGTTCTGAAAATCCACTTAAAAAACTGCAAAATAATGGAAACGGATTCTAATTATTCTTTCTTTCTTGTTTGTGCTTGCTCTTTATATTCAACCGGATTTCTCTTTCATCGTTGTCATATCTTCTTTCTTTTATTTATTTAATTAATACCTGTAGACTTTAATGGACTGTATATATATTATTTTTTGTGTTTTTGGTGTCTGGCAAACTTTTGGTTTGTTGCACATGACCATACTCTTATACACGGGTTTTATATTTTAATTAATAATTTTCATTACTGTAAATATAAGAATCAATAAATATAACTAATAAATAATGGATTACTCATGTTTTTTGTTTGATTTGTACTTCTAACAGGACGAGTAAACACGAAACAAACTTTACACATATATCAGGCAGCCGATTACACGTAGAGCAAGGTGGTTATTAGAATAAAGGAATTGTGCGAGAAGACAAGGTTCCGGCAGCAGGACTTCAAACTTTTCTTGTCGTTTTTTATTTATTAATTCGTTTCCAACCTACATTTACGTCAACTTCTTCACCGTATGGCAAAAGATAACAGCGATGTATGAGATGAAATACATTATTAATATAATATGCAAATTTTATACAAATATTTATATGAATTATATAAGCAAACGAATAATTATATAAATCGTGATGAAAGAAGAGGCTCATTCCGACGAACAGCGTTTAGTTCAGTCACGGGAACTTGGCGTATTTTTTTCAGAGCCGCTCTGAAAAAGTGATGATAGCTCTAGTCTTATAACGATTTCGACGCCTTCTTCACTTAAGATTTCGTTCCATAGTCCCACGAACACGATTTCGATTGGACAATTGAATTTTGTTCGTCATATTGTATAAGGAGAATGTATTGTTTGAAATATCAGCTTCGTGTATGTGTGGTATTTTGTTTGTCCGTTTTTGAACGGTGTTTTGACTTGACAGATCGGTTTTATACCTTCAAACGATAAGTGACAAATTTTTGACGTCTTTTACACTCGATAATAAACGAAAAATTGTGAAGCGAACCAATGCGGTTCATTGATAAGAATATACTCTTTTAATATACTAGTGACTAAATCGTATTTATAAACGATACTCAAAAGAAATAACAAAAAATAAGCTAACATGAAAAAACGAGGAAAAATCGAAACCCCAGACGCACAAGCGACCTAAAGTAGAACAAGTTTAATGGATAGATAGAACGAGCGAGCAAATCTCAAGTAAACTTAAGCAAAAATACTGCGCTTAGAAAATGGTCTTTATAAATGCGTCACTTTTATTGTGTGTGTTTTAATTCAGTTATTCAGTTGTTTTAATTCAGTTTAATGCATTTCAATTTGAAATATTTATTTAGCAAAATAATGATTCCATGCCAGAAGTTAATGTTTAATCAATTTTTAACCAGAAACTGTTCAGTTATTTAGGGAGGAAAATTTCAGTTTTTCAAGTCCTTTTTACACTATTTCACTCTATATACCATAATTGTCATTATTTTCATTACTAGGATACGAAAAGCTAATTTCACAATTGTAAATTGTAAGTAGAGCAGTACTAAATTGAAACTATTTCAATTCACTTGTCTCCACAAGTGTACAGAAAAGTTTTAATATGCAGTCATTCACTCGACTTACATTTTATAATTACGAAAATAATGCTTTCCATCCAGTTACGATATAAATATAAATGTTTGAAATTTAAAAGATGATTTTTCATAAATGATTTTTTTCTCCTATTTATATTCCTATTTATTATTTTAAAATATTTTGAACATCAAACTCTGCAGTTATTATATAAATAAATTTTTAAGCGTTACAGTTGTCAATAATATATAATCAAATTTTGATCGAACTTTGAGTATCGAAGTTTCAGAAGACTGTTTGCGTGAAATTCTAAAAATTTAAGCATCTTCAACGGCGACATTTGTGCGTTTGAGTAAGATAATTCCGAACAGTATTTCCGTCGTTGTGATTTTTGTGTTTGGTGAGCTGCGATTTTGATAGTTTTTTATTGAGACGATGAATGAGTCAACATTAACATTCATCGTGGCGATCAATCTCGAATAACTCAAGTTTATAAAGTGTCATGTAGTTACGCATATTTGTATCGACTTTATATCTCTTACATGTATAACAGCTATAAAATATTTCTACCTTGATCAAAGTTTTTCATTTCAAAATGTCCTCACTTTTTGTATTATTTTTGTCATAGTTCTAATTAAACAAATAGTTTACAATTGATGAAATAACAACAACGGTTATACAAAAAGTTTATTGTTCTTTATTTTCGAGTAACAAAAATTTCTTAATAAAAATCAAAACAAAAGATAGTCTATTGTCAATGTCGAACAAAATAAGTAAATACAATTAATTTGCATAATTATTATGTGATTAAAATTCAACTATTCATAGCTCCAACTCGATCTCGTGGTATCAATCTCAGTTCAGATCCATGTTTTAAAAAGACATTTCCTGAAATTCAAGAAAAAATCATTAAATCCACAAAGTATGTCTTTATATTCAATTCCATAAAAATCAAATTATTACTTTTATACTTACAAATATATTCTTCATATTAAAAGTAACTATAATCGTACATTCATTATACTATTTCAATTTACTTAATAATATAACATTTTAGTTTCAAATCAAATCTTATGCCGAATGTGCCAATAATTACATACTATTTACTTGTGGCATAAAATATGGTATATACCACAGGGGTGACATGTAATAACAGTCTCGACAAAATGTAAAAACACTTGTCTACGACTCGTACTTTCAAATTTCCCCGAGGCTGTACTCATGCATTTCGCCCTCTTCTAACATAATATACATTATACTTCAACCAATATTCTTGCAAAAAATTGAAATAAATCGACTACTTTGTTGTAGTCACTGCGTATAATTTTATTTAAAAATATTTTTTTTCGCTCATTCCGCTATATTTTTTATATATATTTAATTCCGTAGCTTAATTTGTTTCATATAATAACCTGCTGTTTGTTGTGGATTAATTCCAATCCCATCGTCTGTGATAATTGCTGAAGTTGCTGCCGCAACTTTAAATTCTTCAGCTGCGAATTTCAATACAGCAGTGAATGGGGTATTTTCAGGTACACTCAGTCTGTAATTAAAAATATAATTTATCAAAATTATATATAAAATAAAATATTCATTTACATTAGAAGTGATGTTGTATTTACGTTGCAATAATGTTAAAATTAGATTTAACAATTGTATTGGTCATAATGAATGAAATGAATGATTTTATGCTTTTGATTTTGAA